>JAHRHJ020003622.1:0-137288 GCA_019776745.2 Taxus chinensis | reverse complement strand
AGGTATCGCGCACTTATTTGGACACAGGAAGAATTTCAGAGCCTTTATGATACTGATCTGATTTGGACTCAAGTTGTGCATATGTGGTTCTATGGTGTTTTGAACAATTATATTTTGGAGTACTCAATTTCCTGTCCAGAAGTAGCTGAATTCTAGTTTTTACGATATCTAAGGGGAACTTACCTGCAAGGCATTCCACTGATAATCAAGATCCTGATGGTAACTTTCAATTTGGAGGGTAAACTGATGGCTAACTAAACCCCACAATGCATGGGGGAAGGAGCAAGTTTCGTGAAAGATGGCAGACCTAGCAGCAGAAAGGAAGAGAGAGGAAAGGTAGCTTAAGTATAATGAGGTGCATGAGAGGGAGATCAAGAAGAAGCGGGAGGTTGTAGAATAAATGGCTTTGTGGAGAAAGATATTTTGAAGTTCACATAGAAGACGTGGAAGCCAAGCCTCAGGAACTCCCCCATTTGGGAAAACATGATAGGGAACCCTCCTTGGCCTCACTTAGGAGCACACTAGCAGAGACGACCTAGGCCACAGGAACACATCTGAATCCACCTGGAAACCTTGCCCTTGCGTATGGTTTTCCAGTAACTAGTATAACAAGTAGTCAACAAGATAATTCAAGTAGTGGAAGAGCAGGGTTGAGTTTTATAAGGGGCACAATCATGGCAAAGCAAATGGCTTCATTGTTATATGGGAGTAATTTTTTGGGTGTATCATCAGCACATAATACAAGCACGCTGATTTTTAGACTAACTTCTGGGAGTGGTAATGGATTTATAGACCTTCAAGGTTATAGTTCAATTCTATTGTTAGGACACAAGGAAGTACATATTCTGGTCTAACCCTAGCTATAGGTTCAGGATCATAAGGCATAGGTAGCTCTAGTTCAGGAGGATCTGGTGGTTTCTTGAGGTAGGGGAAACACAAGAGGTTCTGGGATCAGGCGGGCAGTTCCCCACCAACCCTAGAATATTTACATGGATATGTCTCTTATCTTCCAGAGTATCGTGGCATAGAAGATGTACTGATGAACATATCCATATGTGTGAAATACTGTGGCATGCAAAAGGAATCACGGCTTCTGTAGCATAGGTAAATCCAAACTTGTTACTTAACTACCTTATAAGGCGCTCACACAGCTAGTACACAAAAATATGACCCTGATCAGACTTGCATAGACTATCAAACTTTAAAAGATTGCATTCCTTAAAAGAGTTTCACATCCTTGAGTTTGAGCACGAAGAGTATAAGTGCACTCAAGGATATTAAGCAAGGCACTATTGAAAGTGTTAGAGAGTATGATTGCCTATTTTAAAATGCTTTTATCTACGATTTCTTATATATACATGCAAACCAAACATGCACAGTGGTTCATTGGGGGGTCTAATTACCCCTTTTAGAAGGGCCTTATCACTCAACATACACTGATCCACACTAAGAACTTGAGTAACTCTTATTTGCTGAGGAGTTGGAAGCTGAGACTGGGGTGAGCCGCCCCTTTTGGAAGCACAGATGCAGCTATGGCACAACAGTGGAGAACTAATCACCAAATGTAGCACATGAATGCACATAATAGGGATTTGGTGTATAGATTGTGAAGTAGTAGGTCACACAAAGGATAGTTGTTCTCACAGATGAGTACACTCATTACTGTTGGGTTATGAGATATGCCATTTAAACCATGATGCTAGCCACTGCCCATTATTACAACATGTGATAAGGAAGAACATTTCAAGCTAATGTAAAATATGTAGGTCCACAACTCATAACACGGAAGACTTCCGGCTAACTAGTCAGATCCATGATGCTATAGATATTGGTGTACGACAGATAGGAGTTTCAGATAACTCTAAGGGTAAGAAAGAGCATTAGGACTGGGATCACAATCAGGTGTGCTATGATCAACATGAAGGGTGTTTTCAAGGCGGTCGTGGTAGAGGTTGAGGATACTACAGTGGATTTGGAGGAAAAGGCCATGGTAGTGGAAGAAGTGAGATCCCTCACAAAACATGTTATACATGTGGATCTCCTGACCACTACAGGCGTGAATGTCCTCAGAATGTTACGTGTTCTTTTTTTGGAAAGAACCATAGCTATGAGTTGTGCCCAGAATTATATGAGAATCTTAGTAAGCATCATAAACAAGAAAAAAAGGCACAGGGATGATTAGGATACAACATGCTATTGAAAATCAATGGATGCCTAAGTTGGTGGTAGAGTCCGAAGAGTTCAAAGTGAAGATTACGACCCGCGCTGAGGTAGCACGCACCTGAGAAGCATTGCAATAGAATCCTACCATTACTAAGGAGGAGGTTCTACATGCATGGTAACCAGATCTAGCCCATCAAAAGGAGGTTTATCAGGAAACCATGGAAGTTATCAGGAATCTTCGAGGTGAAATATAGTACTTAAAAGAGAAATCACAAAAGATAGAGAAAAACAAAGTATCTGAGACGGTCTAAACTGATATAGACGACTTAAGGGAAGTGTGTATAATGTTGTGCCAGGAAAATATCATTCCATTGTTAGGGGTTTAGCTAAAGGGAAACACTCCGTGCACAAGTATTGAGACTGGATGACAGATTCTGCATGTAAATCTCACCCCCATAGCCTAGATTATGACAAGGAAATAACTTTGAATGATGTTGTGGATGGGTGGCTATTAAGTAATATACTTATTGATATAGGCGCAGAAGTCAATGTTCTTAGCTTACATGCATGGGAAAAAATAGGAAGACCCCCATTGCAGCTATCCTCTAATATATTGTTTATGGCTAATCAAAATAAGGCCACTCCCATCGGAGTTTTGAAAGATGCATCCATTAACATACAAGGATCCAAGTTCACTGGAGAATTTGAGGTTTTAGCGCTGACAGAGTCAGATAGCTTCCTAGCTCTATTAGGGCATCCTTAGTGCTATGAAAATAATTTTGATCTTCAGTTCAACAAGGGCTATATCAGTTTTGAAAACAAGGAGGAGAGATTTATTATCCCTTTAATAGATGGAATATTTGTGCCCTATGTTGAGCCCTTAAGTGAAGAAGATATGAATAGGATTTATGTATGCACCATCCGAGATCCAGAGATACTTGAGCCAACCAAAGAAGGAATAATTTAGTGGGAGGATGTACAATTTATTAGCGACACTACAAGCGTTGCTTGTGATAATTGGGGTCATAACACTTATGAGTTGGTAGGGCGCAAAGTAAAGAGCATATTTCCTAGAGGTAGAAAACCGCATTATGTCAGGAGGATAGGTAATAACTTAGTACCTTATCCAATTTTACGCACATGGAAAAATTGGAAAACAGGGCCTTATTGCTATCAAATCATGACATTGGTCCCAGGGACCCACTTCTGGTCATCAGGTGAGATCGCTCATTTTTTCCAAGAATGCGAGCCATCAAGGAGTTCGACAAGCTTATCTCGCTCGTTCGAGCTAAAACAGTTTCAAATCGGGAATAAAGAGACGAGTCATCAGAGGAGTTCGTGCCTTGTCCTAACTCGGTCATAACTCAGATCACAAGCCTTAGACGAGTTCATGAGTAGGAAATGTAAGTTCGGTTGTCCAACTTTGGCTTGTCATAAAAGAGTCTCGATAGGAGCGGATAATGTTTCGATGGTTGGCTCATTGAGGCAGAGAAATGACGAGCTCGACTCGGTTTAATTCAACATGGAGAGATTGATGCTTCCTTGTTGGAATATGAATTCAGTTTTAATGACTCGACAAAGACAATAGCTGCCTCAAGATTTGGTCGAGCTTCTTCCATGGAAGAGAATTTCCAAAATGAAAAGGTGAGACAACTCAATTAAAACCTTATCTCATTCTTCTACTACAGCGGCAAGATTTTACAACAACTGATCACGACTATGGTCGCATGCAACCAGAACATCAGGATCAACACCAACGGTTCCTTGGGATCACCCTGCGGCACTGTCGCAATCAACTCTCTTGGAGGCCACTCATTTTCTGAGATAAGTTTTACTTCTCTACCCTGTAGCTGATCAATGAGACCGATGGTCGCATGCAACCAGAACATGCTGCGTATAACCAATTACTTCCTCAGGCACTTTCCTAGGATAATTTCAGTTCTACTCTCAAAGCCCGAGCATTCGAGCACAGGGATGTTGCAGTATAGTAGAAATTACCCGTTTGAGCAAGTAAGTTGTCCAATGTTGTTATCTGATCAGCATCGTATGCATCCTCAAATTCAGGATTTTCCTTCAAGATATTTTTATGAAAATCAATTAAGTGACAGTAAGAATCGTGTTACCGGGAGACTTGATTAAATTTATTTTACAATGCAACTCATGGAAACGGATCTCATAGAGGTGGAACTGTTTCATATCAGAATATTCATGGAGCATAATTTGCTTTGCAATTATATGAGCATCTTCAGCGAGTCACTAAGTTGGCGGGCACAAAGGATTCTGTCGGGATTATCACACCTTACAAGCTACAGCTGAAATGTTTGCACTGAGAGTTTAATGTTATCCTCAAATCTGTTGAAGGAAAACTCGGCAGGAGAAGATTCATGAAGATCCCGCGCGCTGGTGGAAATAGTGGAGATATTGGGTCAAATTGCCAAGTCTGCGTGGCGAAGTTGAGGCCGGGGCCCGTGAATTAATTTGGCCAAGCCGTTGGACGTGGGAAATAAGGCAAGCAATGCCAAGGGGAAATGACGTGATGTCAAGCCAAAGAAGAAATCCCGGGCGTGGGAGAAGTTTGAGTCTACTGCCAAAAAATGGGAGAAATCCGGTCAAACTGCCAGGCGTGGAAATATAACCGTGGCAAACCATGACCAAACTTCCGTGAAGGGGAGATTCGGGCAAACACTGCCAGGCGTGGAGATTTGACGATGGCAATCCAACATGAGACTTCCGCATGGCAAGAGAATGAAAATTCCGCGCAGCTTGGAGTGGTCCGAGTCTTTGTGCGAGTCACACGGAGGGTGAGTCGGAGAACGTGGGAATGAGGCAGTGGAGGTGTTTAATAGGATTGACGTGGTTGTCTGGTCGGCCGTTTTGTAAACAGAGATGGGCGAAGGAGGCTCTACACATTCTGCCTACCACACTGAGCATTCAGTGGTCGCAAGACAAGCTCCCACGCACAGTTGCAGAAAACAAATATTCACTGCCGTGTACGATGGATTGGAGTCACGCTGTTCAAGGCTTCATAAAATTTGCCCGGGTCAGGAGATGAAGGTTTATTACGGTGCAGAATGAAACGATTCGTATTGCTCAGCATTTCTTTTCCTAGAAACGAATTAAATGTGAAGTTCAGCTCTGAAAATACCCGGTCGGCCGTTTTGCCTGCTACATCCTTGTTACTTGTAAATGGTCTCTTTGAGAAACTCTACAGGCAGCAGGCATTTTGCAGTACAGTAGAAGCCTTTTGAACGCTTCCAGCAAACAGTTCTGTGGCAGAGATCCTTATTTTGAACTCGACGATTATGGCAGCTGCAGGAAACAAATATTCACTGCCGTATACGATGGATTGGAGTCACGCTGTTCGAGGCTTCATAAAAATTTCCTTGAATCACGACTAAGAAGAATTCATATGGAGATGAGATGTTTTCCAAGGTCCTTATTACGTGCAGAGTGAAACGATTCATATTGCTCAGCATGTTTTCTCCTAGAAACGAATGCGAAGGTCAACTCTGAAATACCTGGTCGTCCGTTTTGTATGCCACATCTCTGTCACTCGTAAATGGTCCCTTTGAGAAACTCTGTGGGCAGTAGGCAATATTTATACCCTTCCATTATATACGTCCAATCAGACAATAACAGTTTTCTTTTACCAGGTTCAGAGAAACTGTGTTATTTTTAACAATGGACGATTATACTGTAGTTTCGAGCTGGATTTATCTGCTTATTTCTATTAGCTTTGATCCACGACTAAGGGAGAATTCATATGGTTGTTACCTGTACATTTTTCCAAGGTCCTCTTGGCTGCCCCAGTTGTTCAATGTATTTTTTGAAGGGCTTCTGTTATGTGTTGCAAATTGTAACATAAAGGATCTTTTTAGTTCTGGAAAAATGAGTATATTGTGTAGCTCACAGCTACCTATGCCATAAGGTACTAAGATCCCAATAGTGGCATAATTGTTGATTGGAGCTGAGATTGCCGAGTGCACTACCCGAATACCGAAGGGCTCTTTGGCCAAAAAATCAGTCTTAGGGTGTCTATCGACATGTTACAGGCATGAGCCTGGGTCATCATCATGGCAGCACTAGGTCTTTATTGATAATGGCATTTTCTCATCGTTTGGAGGGTACAAATTGTGCTTATTATGGCAGAGTCAAAACATTCTTACTACAAGTGTTATATGATGAGGAAGAATCCTAAGCATTGTGGTAAAACCATTCTTTTTAGAAATATTGGGTTAAGCTTGGTATTCAAGTGAGTTTGAGCCCAGGAAAGGCAAGATCATTTGCTGGATGAAGAGCTCAGTGACTTCGCAGGGAGCTCGTGGTGATGTTTCATGAAGTTTGAACGTGGAATGCATAAATGGCTTCGAGTTAACAGAGCAAAATGATAAGAATCGAGTTTGATAGCTCACCATTCGAAGGACTCAATGCAAAAGAGCGCGATTACCAAAGCAAGGAAAGAGTTAGTGCGGGGTCAAAAATCGAGTGCAACACCGAGTTAGAGGATTCGAAGCTCATCGAATTTGGTTATGTGCAGATTCTATCCACATGGACCCCCCTCCTCTTCAAGTCAAACGGGTCAACGGGGGGGTCCCAACATTATGTTAATTAAATTAATATTTTTATTTAAATATTTTAATAATAATATTTATTATTATTATTTAAATATTTTATTTAAATATTCTTTTAATTAATTGAGAAGACTTGGTCATCAGGCAATTAATGACCCATGATGGAACCTTCTCAGGTAGTTCAACTAACTGTAATAAATACATCATGGGCCTTCATTTTAGGAATGTAATTATGACCATTTCCTCTTCTTTCTCACATATTCTTCTATAAATGTAAGTTGGAAGCTCATTTCAAAGGGTTCCAACAGTTCAGACAAGTTGGACAGTTAGATATCTCAGGCAAGAGTGTATACTTTTCAAGGGTCCTCTCTCTTCTGCAAGTTGTTCTTGTGTGTTGAGAGAACTTTCAAGCCTCCTCTTCAAGACTGTAATGGCAACTATTGCCTCTTCTGAATGTATGATGCATTGTGCATGTTATTGAAGCAATAAAAGTGTGTGTTTTGTGACTAATCTCGGTCCTTTCATCCTTCTATGCTTCTTTGTGCCTTTCTCATACTTGCAGGTACACTGTGCAAGTTTAAGTTTCTATTGCAGGTTCTTGGAGTTCTGTGCTTATCGAGTGGTGAAGTATTGCATGCAGTTGAGTTGTGGTGTCTGTTCACCCTTCTTGAGTTCATCCTTCTTCACTGGGAAACTGGTATATTTCTCGGTCTGATAAAGTTTAACAAAAGGAACGCGTGTCTCTTAGCCTGTGGTATCCTGTACCCTCTCTAAGTTGCAGTAGGTGAAGTTGACCTGTGGTGCACACACCCTCTTCAAATTAACCCTTCCTGAATCTGAAGACACCCTTTATTCGGTGCATCACCATCCCTAGTATAGTTTCATTTCTGTAAATCTCTTTCCCTAAAACCCCATGAAAATGTTAGCATAGGACTAGATAATCATTTTTGTTACACTAGGAGTAGTACAACACTTAGTTTAGGAAGAGGAAGCCGGCCTTCTCCGGAGGTTCACCTCGAGCCCAAGTCCCACAGCTTGAGAGGTGATCCCATGTGTCCCAATCACACCGAACGTCCTATTCACATCCTGGCCATTCGGAGGGTGCAGTGATTTGGCGACAACAGTTTTTGGCACACATCACAGGTTAGATCTTCTCATTAGGCCATTTCACAGGTTTTTGGCACGCCCGGTGCAGTGAAGGTGTCTTATCAAACAGGTGCGACCACACACAACAGTTTTTGGCACGCCCGGTGGGACAGAGTTGGTACTTCTCTTCTCACTTACACAAGTCAAAGTACCTGGCGACTCTATATCTTTGGATTCCAAATCTCAATACAGTAACTTATGCAAAGAATTCAGACAAGAGCTTCTTCAAAGAAAGGAAATTATCAGCATACCGAGCTTTCCTTGTCTCCTCCAAAGAGAAGAAGAAGAGGCATTTCCACATCCCCAGTTGCAGATTTACCTAGTAGGGGTCATTCAACTCCTCCTTACGGAAGATTTCCTCCACCCAGGAACAATCAACCTTTCGTTGCTATGGCGAGGAACCAAGTTTTTCCCCCTTTCAATGCAAGCAGTCCTCTTATGTTGGCTCAACGTGATCCGATACCTGTTGCGGCACTCAAAAGTTTACCCTTCTACACGGGGGAAACTCACGTTACTCCAGTGGAGCATATCTTTGATGTAGCCAGCATCTGCGCAGTACATAATATCACCGAAGACAATGTTGCAGTTAGACTTCTTGCTACCTCTTTCAAGGGAAAAGCACTTCAATGGTTTCGCGGGTTAGGTGTTGGCACTATAACCACTTGGGACGAGTTGGGAGAAAAGCTATGTAAACAATTTGAAGACAAAAGTGATCACCTATCACTTTTGGAACAACTTACTACCATAAAGAGAGCTCCCCAAGAATACATGAGTGATTTCAACTTCCGATTCCACAGGACTTGGAATAGGATTCCGGCGCTCATAAAGCCTTCTGCACATAATGCATTCTTGTACTATTTGCGAGCCTTGAATAGCGATGTAGCAGTTATGATCCAGTCCATGGGAGGGACTACACTTCCTGATGCTTACGAAGTTGCCATAAGTGCAGAGAATTCTTTGATTCAGGCTGGAAAGATAGCTCCACGACCACCAATGCCCTTTTCTCCAGATCTTACGAATCATCAGCCTATCATTGCTCCTATTCCAGTGGACTCCAAGCAACCATCTCAATCTTCCCCTGCCTCTTCAAATGACCTATTTGAAGTCAAATCACTACTGCAAAATTTTGGAAATGAGCTCGTTGCACTCAAAAGGCAACAATTTCAATACAATCGTCCGTATCAGCCACAAAATCAGCAGTATCAGGCTAACCGTCCTCCTTTTCAAGGAAACAATCAGCCTCAAAATCAAACTACGAGTCAAGTTGCAAATGTCAGGCCCTTGAACTTCCAGAACCCTCTTGCAGCTAGCTCATCTAGAGCTATAGTACCTGTTCAGAATAATCTAGTTCAAGACTACGAATGGTGTTATCCTTGCTCTCAACCTCACAATCAAAATCTTTGTCCCAATGGGGTTCTTAGCCAGGCCCTTATGGTTCAAAGTGTATCTGCCCCTTCAGAGTTAACAAACAATTCATCTACACAAGAAGCAGCAGATCAACCACAGGCACCTGAAGAATCCACTTTGCTAAACTGGCAAGAAGAATATTTTTGTAGGTTAAATATAGATTCTTCATCAGTGGCAGCAAACACTCGTTCCAAGAAGAGAGCAATGGAGCCTCAAGCTCCCGAATCTGATCTAGCATCCACTTCTCAACATGGGTTACAAATGGCGGTTGATAGAAATGCGGGAAAGAAATCACCAGAAACATCGGCTAGCCACGCCGCAGGGAAAGATGGTTCTCCAGGCATCACGGTACCCAACAAACATTTTCCAAAGGAGGACCCCAATGCCCAAAAAAGTGTCAATAAAGTTGGAGCGATTCCCTTCAGCATAGTAGAACAAATGAAGAAAACCAATCTGAGCGTTACCATGTGGGATGCACTCTCGATTCCTTCTCAAAGAAACCTGTTGCGAGAAGCTCTGAACAGTTTTAGTACAACCAACGGATCACCAAGCCATGGAGTGACAAATGCTACAAATTTGTGTCAACCGGAAGGGAAAATCATTCCTACAGCAAACAAACCACCGCCATTCTACATTTCCCTGATCATTGGAGACCACTTGGTACATAATTGCATGATCGATTCTGGTGCCAGTAGCTCTGTCATGCCGAAACAAATTGCAGATGTACTAGGCATACAATATGCGCCAGTTGCAAGAGGGGTTGTTCAGCTGGATGGCACAGCTGTTAAGACTGTTGGGGTTATCAAAGGACTTCAACTTACCATTCATGCATGCCCAAGTTTGTCATTCACTCAAGACATATCGGTTATTGACCTCCCTCCCCTCTTTGCCATCTGCCTATCACGGGATTTCACTGCCAAGATGGGCGGTTACCTATCAGCCGATTGGTCACATATGATTCTCAGGACTCGATACGGAACCAAAGTAACTATAAGGGCAGAACCAATCTGCCATAATCATGTAGAACCCTACACTTCTAGTCCCATAAATGGAAATTACACCATTGGCGATCCAGAAGAGGAAGGTGCCGATCATGAACCAACCACCCTTGTTGAAGAAGTCCCTGATACTTTGCTGGATGAAGTAAGTAGAGATCATCAGTACGATCCCTACGCTGATGTATTGGCAGAAGAAGAAGCTGGTTTGCTGGTCTTGGAAGAAACAGGATTAGGTACCTACTGTATCCATGAAGAAGATACAATCATACCACAACTTGTCAAAACACCAAGTGATTCTAAAGGACTATGGCAATTGTTCTTCGATGGCTCAAGAAGTAAGAATGGATCCGGTGCTGGTGTTATGTTAATTTCTCCAGAGGGAGATAAGTACTTCTCATCTTTCCGGTTGCAGTTCAGTTGCACTAACAATGTTGCTGAATACGAGGCTCTTGTGCAAGGAATTCAGCTAGCCCAAAGGAAGGGAATCAAGGCCCTAACTGTTTTTGGAGACAGTGAGTTAGTTGTTCATCAAGTTTCAGCACGTAGTGCATCCAAAAATGATCTTTTAAGATCATACAAGAACCGAGTCTGGGACCTGATTGAAGATTTCGAAGCTTTTGGGATCCATGCAATCCCTAGAGATCAAAATCAAGATGCAGACAGGCTTGCTACAATTGGTTCACAATACAACATACCAGTTGATATCATGAAAGAAGGGCAGCAATTTGTTAAAATGGTGGTTCGACCAGCAGTCCCTGATAATGTGAGTAGTTGGCAAGTGTTCGATAGTGACAACCAAATTGTCCTCTTCCTACAAGAAGAGGCGGAGTTTGCTGCAAGAAATCAAGATAAGTTACAAGAGTCATATGGTGAACAAATTATCCAATTGAAAAGCAACAAGTTACCAAAAGGTTTAGTCACTTTGGAATCCATTTTCAATTCAGATGACCAAGCCAAAAGACAAAGCCCTAACATGGTGGTCAAAGAAGAATATTTTGAGGAAGTCGAAGTATCAAATGAAAAATTTCTTAAGATCGGAAAAGTGTGTACTTCTGAGGAGAAAGAAGCTTTCATCAAACTTTGTCAAGAGTATCATGACATCTTTGCATGGAGCTATAAAGATCTGCGTGGTTTTGATCCAGGTCTAGCACAACATACCATCGAACTGGATCCTAATGCTAAGCCAGTTCGTCAGAAACAGAGACCAATTAATCCCAAAATTGAGCCACTAATGAGAAAGGAGCTAACCAAGCTCATCGAGGCCTGTATAATTTTTCCCATCAAGCATTCCTCATGGGTAGCCAATTTGGTGCCCGTGAGGAAGAAGAACGGAGAGATCCGGTTATGCGTAGATTTCAGGGATTTGAATCGTGCGTCATTAAAAGACCATTATCCTCTTCCCTCGATGGAGCAGATCCTTCAAACGGTGGCAGGAGCTCAAAGATTTTCTTTGCTCGATGGATATTCAGGTTACAATCAAATCCTAGTCCAAGAATCTGACCAATTCAAAACGGCTTTCACTACCAAGTGGGGCACGTATGCCTACAATAAAATGCCATTCGGATTGTCCAATGCCGGGGCTACTTTCCAAAGAGCCATGGACATGGCATTTAAGGGACTAATCAACGATATTATTTTGGTTTACCTTGATGATATAACTGTATACTCTAAGCATGCAGAAGATCACATCACGCATCTAAGGAAAGTTTTCCAAAGGTGTAGGGAATTTGGGGTTTCACTTAACCCCAAGAAATGTATTTTCGCAGTGCACGAGGGAAAATTGTTGGGGCATGTTGTTTCAGCGGAAGGATTATCAATCGATCCAGCCAGGATTCATTCGATTATGTCCTTATCTCTCCCGAGTCACAAGAAGGGCCTCCAGAGCTTCCTGGGAACCATAAATTTCGTGCGGAGATTCATCCCCCAATTCGCGACATTGGCTAAACCACTGACAGCCATGCTAAGGAAAAACATGCCATTCTCATGGACAAAGGAAGGACGAGAAAGCTTCGAAGCCATCAAAACAGCCATTTCCCAAGCTCCCACGCTTGTGAACCCCAGGTTTGACAAAGATTTTATCCTTTATGCTTTTGCAGGTCAAGAGAGCATTTCAGGGATCCTCACCCAACAAAACGACAACCTGATGGAGCAACCAATCGCTTTCTTCAGTCAATCCCTCAAAGACTACGAGTTCAAATACTCATTCATTGAAAAGCAAGTCTTTGCGGTTATTCGAGCTTTGAAGAAATTCAAGCACATGTTGTCCAACAACAAGATTCATCTGATGGTGTCTCATCCAGGTGTCAAGGAGTTTTTGCTGAACAAAGAAATGAACGAAAAGCGTGCTGGATGGATCACGAAGGTAATGGAGTATGACGTGCATATCAAAGTCACTAAACTTGTCAGAGGTAAGGGTTTATGTGAGCAACTTGCTGCAGACATGGAATCAAAAGGTAATGAGGACATGACACTCCTAAATACTGATGAGGATGTTGATCAAGCTGACTGGTTATCCAAAATGAAGAATTTCATCTTCTCAGGAGCATACCCGGCAAACATGGATAAAAACCAAAGACGAACTTTCCGTCTTCAATCTATCCCATATGTTTTGGTAGATAGCATTCTCTTTCGAAAAGATTTGAACGGCGTTCTCCTTCGGTGCATAGGACCAGAACAGGTAAGTAAGATACTAGAAGAATTTCATAATGGCCTATCTGGAGGACATTATTCCGCACGAACAACAGCTACCAAGATCATGCGAGCCGGCTACTATTGGCCGGATTTATTCAAGGATGCCCATCTCTGGGTAAGGAAATGTAAGGAATGTGCCTTTTTCACAGGTAAGCAGAAGCTGGCAGCTCTTCCGCTGCATCCAATTCAAGTGGATCAACCTTTTGTTCAATGGGGGTTGGACTTCATCGGAATGATTAATCCTCCATCTAGTGACGGACATAAGTGGGTCCTTACTGCAACAGACTATTTTACTCGATGGACAGAGGCGGTAGCATTAAAAGAGAGCAATGAAAAGGCAGTTCTAGATTTTTTGGAGGGTATAATGACGAGGTTTGGTGTTCCGTTTACAATCATTTCAGACAATGCGCTGGCTTTTCTTGGTATGAAACTGAGTGAATGGGCTGTTAAAAATGGGGTATACCTCAAAACTTCATCCAATTACTATCCGCAAGGAAACGGATTGGCTGAGTCTAGCAACAAAAACCTCATAAGGATTATTAAGCGCACAATGGAGACTAACAAGAGGACTTGGCATACACAGCTTAAGACAGCCTTATGGGCAGATCGAATCACACCTAAAAGGGCCATTGGAAATTCTCCTTTCGTTCTTGTATATGGAAGAGAGGCAAAACTCCCGCTCTCATTGGAGTTACCTTCTTTGGAGTTAGCTCATCAACTTGAAGTTATAGAGAGTGATCCTCTGACAGTAAGGTTTGCTGAACTCATGGAGTTAGAGGAAGTACGAGATAAGGCTATGAAAACTTTGGAGCAGCATCAGGCTCAAGTTAAGAAATCTTTTGACAAGAAGGCGTCCGACAGACATTTTCAAGAGGGAGATTTAGTTCTCAAATGGGATGAAGACAGGGCCAAACCAGGCAAGCATGCCAAGTTTGACGCTCTCTGGAGTGGACCATACATCATCACAAGTTGCAAAGAGGCAAATTCATTTCGTCTATCTAGGCTCAATGGAGAAGAACTGCCCATTCATGTGAATGGGATACATCTCAAAGCTTGTTTTTGAGAAGCGTTCCACCCCCTGTACAGTTAAATTAGGTGTTTTCCTCCAAGTGCTTATGCACATTGTTGCGTGTTGTTATTTTGCTTTCCTTGTTGTTGTGTTTTGTGTTGTTCTGCACATTGTTTCATCATTGGAAGGTGTCAAGGAAAAGAAAGGTTCAAAGTTTCCATAACAGTTCAAAATCTGCTTCATTCAAATTTTTGCAGTGTTCCATGGATGTCAAGCATTCAACAGATTCAGTATACTTCATGCCTAGCATTCCAGGGAGGTCCAGGATATCAACAATACTCAAGGGGATTTCAGGATGTGTCAAAGAAAATCATACTACTTCCAGGATTCCAACACAGACTCCATGCCCAATGGATGACTTAAGGCTACTGGAATCATGCTTAGCAGGCAATCATCCCCGAGAGGTCGCCAAAAATGTTATCCAATTTTACGCACATGGAAAAATTGGAAAACAGGGCCTTATTGCTATCAAATCACGACATTGGTCCCATGGACCCACTTCTGGTCATCAGTGTCAAATCGAAAATAAAGAGACGAGCTTCATGAGTAGGAAATGTAAGTTCGGTTGTCCAACTTTGGCTTGTCATAAAAGAGTCTCGATAGGAGCGGATAATGTTTCGATGGTTGGCTCATTGAGGCAGAGAAATGACGAGCTCGACTCGGTTTAATTCAACATGGAGAGATTGATGCTTCCTTGTTGGATTATGTAATTCAGTTTTCCAATGACTTGACAAAGAAATAGCTGCCTCAAGATTTGGTCGAGCTTCTTCATGGAAGAGAATGACGAGCTTCCAAAATGAAAAGGAGAGACAACTTCAATTAAAACCTATATCTCATTCTTCTACTACAGCGGCAAGATTTTACAAGAACTGATCACTTCTATGGTCGCATGCAACCAGAACATCAGGATCAACACCAACGGTTCCTTGGGATCACCCTGCGGCAGCTGTCGCAATCAACTCTCTCTGGAGGCCACTCATTTTCTGAGATAAGTTTTACTTCTCTACCCTGTAGCTGCTGCGTATAACCAATTACTTCCTCACGGCACTTTCCTAGGATAATTTCAGTTCTACGCTCAAAGCGGCCGAGCATTCGATGCACAGGGATGTTGCAGTATAGTAGAAGCCCGTTTGAGCAAGTAAGTTGTCCAATGTTGTTATCTGATCAGCATCGTATGCATCCTCAAATTCAGGATTTTCCTTCAAGATATTTTTATGAAAATCAATTAAGTGACAGTAAGAATGTTACCGGGAGACTTGATTAAATTTATTTTACAATGCAACTCATGGAAACGGATCTCATAGAGGTGGAACTGTTTCATATCAGAATATTCATGGAGCATAATTTGCTTTGCAATTATATGAGCATCTTCAGCGAGTCACTAAGTTGGCGGGCACAAAGGATTCTGTCGGGATTATCACACCTTACAAGCTACAGCTGAAATGTTTGCACTGAGAGTTTAATGTTATCCTCAAATCTGTTGAAGGAAAACTCGGCAGGAGAAGATTCATGAAGATCCCGCGCGCTGGTGGGAATAGTGGAGAAATTGGGTCGGATTGCCAAATCTGCGTGGCGAAGTTGAGGCCGGGGCCCGTGAATTAATTTGGCCAAGCCGTTGGACGTGGGAAATAAGGCAAGCAATGCCAAGGGGAAATGACGTGATGTCAAGCCAAAGAAGAAATCCCGGGCGTGGGAGAAGTTTGAGTCTACAGCCAAAAAATGGGAGAAATCCGGTCAAACTGCCAGGCGTGGAAATATAACCGTGGCAAACCATGACCAAACTTCCGTGAAGGGGAGATTCGGGCAAACACTGCCAGGCGTGGAGATTTGACGATGGCAATCCGTCATGAGACTTCCGCATGGCAAGAGAATGAAAATTCCGCGCAGCTTGGAGTGGTCCGAGTCTTTGTGCGAGTCACACGGAGGGTGAGTCGGAGAACGTGGGAATGAGGCAGTGGAGGTGTTTAATAGGATTGACGTGGTTGTCTGGTCGGCCGTTTTGTAAACAGAGATGGGCGAAGGAGGCTCTACACGTTCTGCCTACCACACTGAGCATTCAGTGGTCGCAAGACAAGCTCCCACGCACAGTTGCAGAAAACAAATATTCACTGCCGTGTACGATGGATTGGAGTCACGCTGTTCAAGGCTTCATAAAATTTGCCCGGGTCAGGAGATGAAGGTTTATTACGGTGCAGAATGAAACGATTCGTATTGCTCAGCATTTCTTTTCCTAGAAACGAATTAAATGTGAAGTTCAGCTCTGAAAATACCCGGTCGGCCGTTTTGTTGCATCCTTGTTACTTGTAAATGGTCTCTTTGAGAAACTCTACAGGCAGCAGGCATTTTGCAGTACAGTAGAAGCCAATGAACGCTTCCAGCAAACAGTTCTGTGGCTTATCCTTATTCTGAACTCGGACCTATGGCAGCTGCAGGAAACAAATATTCACTGCCGTATACGATGGATTGGAGTCACGCTGTTCGAGGCTTCATAAAAATTTCCTTGAATCAGGAGATGTTGGTTTATTACGTGCAGAGTGAAACGATTCATATTGCTCAGCATGTTTTCTCCTAGAAACGAATGCGAAGGTCAACTCTGAAATACCTGGTCGTCCGTTTTGTATGCCACATCTCTGTCACTCGTAAATGGTCCCTTTGAGAAACTCTGTGGGCAGTAGGCAATATTTATACCCTTCCATTATATACGTCCAATCAGACAATAACAGTTTTCTTTTACCAGGTTCAGAGAAACTGTGTTATTTTTAACAATGGACGATTATACTGTAGTTTCGAGCTGGATTTATCTGCTTATTTCTATTAGCTTTGATCCACGACTAAGGGAGAATTCATATGGTTGTTACCTGTACATTTTTCCAAGGTCCTCTTGGCTGCCCCAGTTGTTCAATGTATTTTTTGAAGGGCTTCTGTTATGTGTTGCAAATTGTAACATAAAGGATCTTTTTAGTTCTGGAAAAATGAGTATATTGTGTAGCTCACAGCTACCTATGCCATACTAAGATCCCAATAGTGGCATAATTGTTGATTGGAGCTGAGATTGCCGAGTGCACTACCCGAATACCGAAGGGCTCTTTGGCCAAAAAATCAGTCTTAGGGTGTCTAGTGACATGTTACAGGCATGAGCCTGGGTCATCATCATGGCAGCACTAGGTCTTTATTGATAATGGTATTTTCTCATCGTTTGGAGGGTACAAATTGTGCTTATTATGGCAGAGTCAAAACATTCTTACTACAAGTGTTATATGATGAGGAAGAATCCTAAGCATTGTGGTAAAACCATTCTTTTTAGAAATATTGGGTTAAGCTTGGTATTCAAGTGAGTTTGAGCCCAGGAAAGGCAAGATCATTTGCTGGATGAAGAGCTCAGTGACTTCGCAGGGAGCTCGTGGTGATGTTTCATGAAGTTTGAACGTGGAATGCATAAATGGCTTCGAGTTAACAGAGAAAAATGATAAGAATCGAGTTTGATAGCAAAGCTCACCATTCGAAGGACTCAATGCAAAAGAGCGCGATTACCAAAGCAAGGAAAGAGTTAGTGCGGGGTCAAAAATCGAGTGCAACACCGAGTTAGAGGATTCGAAGCTCATCGAATTTGGTTATGTGCAGATTCTATCCACATGGACCCCCCTCCTCTTCAAGTCAAACGGGTCAACGGGGGGGTCCCAACATTATGTTAATTAAATTAATATTTTTATTTAAATATTTTAATAATAATATTTATTATTATTATTTAAATATTTTATTTAAATATTCTTTTAATTAATTGAGAAGACTTGGTCATCAGGCAATTAATGACCCATGATGGAACCTTCTCAGGTAGTTCAACTAACTGTAATAAATACATCATGGGCCTTCATTTTAGGAATGTAATTATGACCTTTCCTCTTCTTTCTCACATATTCTTCTATAAATGTAAGTTGGAAGCTCATTTCAAAGGGTTCCAACAGTTCAGACAAGTTGGACAGTTAGATATCTCAGGCAAGAGTGTATACTTTTCAAGGGTCCTCTCTCTTCTGCAAGTTGTTCTTGTGTGTTGAGAGAACTTTCAAGCCTCCTCTTCAAGACTGTAATGGCAACTATTGCCTCTTCTGAATGTATGATGCATTGTGCATGTTATTGAAGCAATAAAAGTGTGTGTTTTGTGACTAATCTCGGTCCTTTCATCCTTCTATGCTTCTTTGTGCCTTTCTCATACTTGCAGGTACACTGTGCAAGTTTAAGTTTCTATTGCAGGTTCTTGGAGTTCTGTGCTTATCGAGTGGTGAAGTATTGCATGCAGTTGAGTTGTGGTGTCTGTTCACCCTTCTTGAGTTCATCCTTCTTCACTGGGAAACTGGTATATTTCTCGGTCTGATAAAGTTTAACAAAAGGAACGCGTGTCTCTTAGCCTGTGGTATCCTGTACCCTCTCTAAGTTGCAGTAGGTGAAGTTGACCTGTGGTGCACACACCCTCTTCAAATTAACCCTTCCTGAAATCTGAAGACACCCTTTATTCGGTGCATCACCATCCCTAGTATAGTTTCATTTCTGTAAATCTCTTTCCCTAAAACCCCATGAAAATGTTAGCATAGGACTAGATAATCGTTTTTGTTACACTAGGAGTAGTACAACACTTAGTTTAGGAAGAGGAAGCCGGCCTTCTCCGGAGGTTCACCTCGAGCCCAAGTCCCACAGCTTGAGAGGTGATCCCATGTGTCCCAATCACACCGAACGTCCTATTCACATCCTGGCCATTCGGAGGGTGCAGTGATTTGGCACGTCTTATTGACAGAATAGACGCTGATGCCATACTATTTCAACGCATTTTCCTTGAGAAATAAAAACTAAAAATTGTCTACTTAGTGGATGATAAAGAATTAGAAAATTTGGATGTAAATTCATTCATAGGTAATTAAACACGAATCATTAGACAAAGAAGATAAGACCACCTACACCTATCATGAACCTATGTAAGATAAAACAGGTGAATACTGGAATAGATACTGAGGCTAAGGAAGACATAATTGGAGACTATTGGTCAGACTCTGAAGAGAAAAAAATCATAGATTTACTAAGGGATTAATAAGATTTATTACCTAGGGGGTACCATGAACTTAAAGGTATGCATGAGTCATTAGGGAAGATGAAGATAAAGATTAAAGATGGTGTGTGCCTAGTTAGAAAGAGACCCTACAGAATGAACCCCAACTTACGTGAAAAGGCCAAAGAAGAGATTGATAAAATGTTGAATTCTGGGATAATCAAGCCCCTTGATGACTTAGAATGGGTTAGTCCAATGGTGATCAGTATCAAGAAGGATGGATGGATTAGAATATGTGTGGACTACAGGGAGCTGAATGTTGCATCTGTAACTGATCCATTTCCTATGCCATTCACTGAGGAAATACTAGAAGGTGTTGTAGGGTGTGAAATCTATTCATTTAGAGACGGATTCTCTAGGTATCATCAAGTTAGGATTTCATAGGAGGATCAGGAAAAGACTACTTTTACTACTGAATGGGGAAGCTTTGCCTATACTATGATGCCTTTTGGTTTAAAAAATGTTCCTGCTGTATTTTCACGCATAGTTGTTCAAGCGTTCAAGGAATTTATTCACAACTTCTTACAGGTCTATTTAGATGATTGGACGGTGTATGGATTAGTTAAGGATCATTGTGATAATCTGTGCTTAATGTTTGAAAGATGTAGACAATTGAGTATCTCCTTAAACATCAAGAAGTGCATATTTTCTACACTATTTGGGATACTGCTAGGACATATAATTTATAAGGAAGGTTTGTTGGTTGATCTAGCTAAATTTGCAGTCATTATCTGCCTAAGGGAGCCTACCAGTCAGAGTGAGGTGCATGGATGGGTCATACAATTATTTTATCAAAGTCATATGCCAAATTTTCCACACCATTAGGAAGAGTTACTAAAAGGGAAAGGTACGTTATACTGGGGAGAACCACAATAGCGCACATTCGAGACATTGAAGGAAAAACTTACTACCACACCTATTCTTCATTTTCCTTCATGGGATCAACCATTTCATGTACATGTGGACGCCTCTGGAATAGAAATTGGCATGGTGTTAGCTCAACCTAGAGAAGGTATTATAGATCATCCTATCTATTTTTGTTAGTAGAAAGCTAACTCCTGCAGAACAAAATTACACAACTACAGAGCGCAAAGCTTTGTTGATGATCTATGCATTACATAAATTCAGACAATACCTGCTAGCTACACCATCTTGTATTTTATAAAAATCACATGGCATTGAAGTATTTGGTAAACAAGCTAATTTTACAGGGGAACATATGTAGATGGGTACTATTATTTCAAGAATTTGATTTCACAGTTGTGGTAAAACCAGGAAAAATTAATTCTGGACCAGACCATCTATCAAGAATACAATTCAGGAGAAGAAGCACATGTAATTGAAGATACCATGCCAGATGCACAATTATATAGGTTATAATGCGTGCCATCAGAATTAGAGGACATTGATGTCTTTCTACAGACTAGGTGTGGCACCAGAAGGAATGAAATCCTTAGAGAAGAAAAAACTTGTTATATGTGCGACCCTATATGTTAATTACTGGTGACCTGTAAAAATTAGGTTGAGATGAGGTATTGTGTCATTGTGTATTAGAACATGAGCACATAGATATTATGGAAGAGGCTCATGGTGGTATTGCAGGTGGCCACTATGCAGGTGATGCCACTGCGCAAGATTCTACTCGCTGGATTATGGTGGGAGACCCTATATAAAGATTGTAAGGAATTTTATAAGGCTTGTGATCATTGTCAACATCTTGGAAAACCAGGTCAATGAGATGAAATGCCTCTAAGACCTATTACTAGTGTAGAACCATTTGAGAAATGGGCTATAGATTTTGTGGGTCCTATTTCACCAGCTGCACGTAGAAATGGATCATGCTACATCATTACTTGCATAGACTATCTGACAAGGTGGGAAGAAGCAACACCTACAAAGGATTGTACAACAGCTACAACAGCCAGGTTTCTATGGGAAAATATTATTACAAGGTATGGATGTCCTTTAAGTTTGACAAGTGATAGGGGCACACATTTTCTTAATGAGACAATCAGAATTTTATTGGATGAATTCATGATTGCACACCATAAGACTACACCTTACCATCCTTAGGAAAATGGAACTACTGAGGCTTTCAAAAATATTTTGAGCCAGACCTTGACAAAAAATTGTGATGTTGGACGAAAGGATTGGGATGATAAAGTATCTGTAGTACTTTGGGCATATCAACAACATATAAAAGGTTGAACAAAGACACACCATTTCAGTTAGTGTTTAGCACAAAAGTAGTTCTTCCTATGGAATTTATGTTACCTTATTTGCGTATTACGTGCACTTGGAGGTCTTGCTGATGAGCAAGCTTTAGAAGAATGGATTGAAAAGTTAATCAAGTTGGATGAGCGATGAGCCATAGCAATTGGAGTCAAAAACAAGAGAAGGCCAGGCAGAAAGCATGGCATGATAGGCACATCAAGGATAAAAAGTTGGAGATAGGATAGATGGTGCTCCTTTATGATTCTAAGTTTTTATGCCATCCAATAAAAATAAAGGTACATTGGTTGGGATAGTATGTTATCACTCACATACTTGAAATCGGCGCTTGTCAGTTAGAGGCACTTGATGGAATACAGTTACCTGGTTACTTCAACGGGAGTAGGCTGAAGCCCTACTATAAATAAGTCTTCTTGGTGTTTGTAATAAGGTAGTGTTGCCATTTAGATTAGGTTTTCAATTTCTGAATTTCCTTAATGTGTTTCCTTCTTTGTTGCTATGCTTTGTCAATTTAGTTGGTGTGTTTGTGTAATAAGTGTGTTTGCACACGTGAAGCTAATTACTATTTGAAGCATTTTTATGCACAGAGGACTACACATACTTTTAGTGTGGGGTGGTTGTTGATATCTAGGTACAATACTGTTGGAATTGAAAGGTGAAAAGAATAAATTGCTACGGGTGTTATTCAAGTTAAAATATCGCTTCTAAAAAGTGACCAAAGATGGAGATGAATGAAGGGAAAATATAACATGAGGTAAGTGGACGCCATAACAACTACCAGTGGAAGGTGTAGTGACAAGGTACTGCAAGGAAGTGCACTGAAGAGAAGTCTGTGACCAGAGGGTAGGAAGGCATGCTAGAAGGTTATAGCTGGGGTGTGAAGATGTACCGTGTGGAACAAATGAAATTGGTCAATAAATGAGAGGACATTGGGTAGGTGAAGGAGCAATAAATGCATCAAAAGTGTGAAAATCTATATAAGGATGGGATGCGAGTTCATTATTACCATTGCGATTAAGAGAATTTGAAAAGAGCTAAGTGCAAAGAGCTGAGAAATCATGTTGAGGTGCAAAGAGTGTGAAACCAGACATGGAAAGGAGGTTTGTGTGAAGGAGAAGCTTGCATTCCCATAGGAGAAGGGTTTGAGCAAAGCAGACATGTTACAAATGAGCTAGGGCATGCAATTTCCACTAGGGCATGAAGATTTGAGCTAGGGTTTGAGTTGCACGTTGCAGAAGTCAAAAGATGAGTATTTTCAGAGGATTGCAGGGTAGAAATGGCACCAAAGAAGGCAGCTGCAGTAGGAGTTAAGGGAAAGAAGAAGGTGGTCATGGAGGAAGAAGAAATGACCCCTGAGAGAAATTTTTCAGAGATGCAATATCCAGAGGGGGTTATAATAGGCTAGGAATGGGATTCCCACATTTGGAGAAGAAAGATAAGTGAGTACAACCATCGTACCACATAAAGCAAGTAAGGATCTGGATGCACTATTGAACATGAAGACAAACAAGCACACAACGAAGGACATGCCGGTCTATGACAATGCTGGGGAGAAGTTATTGAAAAATATTGGAGTATATCAGTTATACGAGCTCCCCTACTTCAGAAAATATGAGCCCTTGTACCAATGGCTCATGAGCAGAGTACATGAAGACTTCTTCTATTTTGCAGGACACAGAGTAAGGATTTCAGCCATGCTGATCTCCACAGTGACAGGGTTGAAGGCTACAGGTGAAGACCTCAAAGGGGGACTTAACAGACAAGGCTAAAATTCTGGAGACTAGGAGGGAGTTGGGGTACACCAAGGGTCTGCATGGTATGGACATAGACAAGCTGAAAAAGTACCCAGTTGTGTAGGTAGCCGCACCTTGTAACAAAACTAAATGACCAAGAGAGGTGGTCACAAGTGAACACCATGTGGTTGCACATTGCAAAGAAGATGTCTGAAGGGGTAATATATAACATTTCAAATTACATTGCAAAAACTATCATCGAAGAAGTGTGTTCAGGAGGAAAGATTAATTTTGGGGCTGTTTTGTTGTCTCTTATATTCATGGAGATCGGGGTGCCCGATGGACCAAAGGAGAAGATCTGGGAGTATCCCATGGAGAACAAGTCACTTGCAGAATGATTCAACAAGTACTTGTGTGAAGGATAGATGACCGAATCGGTCAAGTAGAGGGCTAAGAAGTGGTATGATAGGCTCCATGCAATGGAATTTGAAGAGGAATGGACACATCCCCAAAGAATTTACCTTCGGTGGTGGGTAAGGTAGTACAATTTGCAGTATACCAACATTTTTACATCACATGATTTGCGATGAAGGACGGGGCTTGGAGCCCATGGTGCAAACTTCCATATGCCTTCACAATGAGGTATTTTCAAGCATCAGTTCATAGGTTCTCAGATGTGTGTCACTTAACATTCAATGCAGACAAGGTAGACTGTGACTACCACACACTGAGGAAGAAGTATGTATATCCAAGACGTAATGCATATATTGAAAGGCTCATCTCAGATGTGTTGAGCATAAAGCCAGTAAGTTTGGTTATTGGAGACATTGGAGCAGCACTTGTGTACCTCCAACTGAAGCCCAAGCTAGAAAAAAATAAGTATGTGGAAGATGAGTTCACGCTCCCAGGGCCACCGAAGGGTAAGCATACCATGGAGAACATTCTAGTGCCTAAGCCCATAGAGACAATCAAAGTAGAGGATGAGGAGGATGAGCACGAGGATAGTGGTGGTTTGGAGCACAAGAGGAGGAAACCATCAGATAAAAGGGAATCAGAGCATGTAACTATGCCAACTCATGGGCAGGAAGAAGAAGAGGATCCAGAAGTAGTTCAAGGAGAGTGCTGCTTTAAAAGAGTATTCAAGCGAACAAGGACTCAAGGTGCTACTCCACAATCAGTGCATAGGTCACCTCAACTATCTCCACAGAAGGAGACAACTGAGAAAAGAAGAAGGAAGTTGAAATTGGGTGAAGAGGCAGAGGAATCCGAGGAAAGCACACCAGGGTCTCCTACACCACCTGAATATGAGGAGGAACCATAGAGCGGGGAGGAGCCATAAGAGGAATCAAAGGATGAATGAATGAAGGATGAGGAGGAAGGAGAAAAGGAGACAGAGAAGCCGTGCATGAGACTGCTCAGGGTATGTCAGAACAAACTCCAAATCTTGAAGCCCCAGTTCCTAAGGGGCCTAGAACAAAGAGAATGAGTGGAGAACATAGTGCACCAATCATGGGCTATGCTGAGGACATAGGTAAAATTGTCCATGCGCCTGTTTTCCAGAGCACTGTGACACAAAAGGAGTTATATGGCTGGGAATTGATGGATGAAGATATGGCAACCATGCACACAAGGAAGAAAATTTCATGGTCGATGCACACACATATGGATGAACCAAAATTTGATGTGTGTGAGGAGTCATGCGTATCAAGGAGGTTGAAAAAGACTCCCCAAGCTAGACACATAATAGTAAAGCCTATTGTTATGTCTGATGAGCAAGTAAGTAATGCATTGGTAAAGGTCTCCATAGAGGTGGCTCACATGAACATGGATAAGGCCACAACCATCAGGGCTGTGCAAGGGGAAATTAAAACAAAATATGCAAAAATAGCATGCATGATCCAGGAAAAGGATTTGGAACAAAATAAGAACCATGCCTTTATCGGCATGGTAGAGACTATTGGGGACCATGTACTAAAAGTATGCCCACATATAGAGTCAAAGGTACCAGAAAATTTCCTTCAATAATGCACTATGTAAATACTTTGGTGGATTTGGTGCTTGAATATGAAACCATGTGAATGCTAACACTAAAGAATCCTAAGCAAGAGGTAGAAAGGGAAAGGGCTGCAATGAAGAGAAAGATTTCATCTTACGAAGGATTGCTGCAAGCACTACAGAAAGAACTAAAGAAGGTAGACCAAGCCTTGAACATCTGTACAGCTCCAGAGGTGCTCATCAAAATAAAAACCCTAGAGGAGGACAATGAGGTCCAGAAAGTGATGAAGGATGACACATTGGGCCACGTAGAAAGACTTAGCACTGGTTAAACAGAAGCGCAAGGCCCTTGTAGCAGCACAAGAACCACACAAGGGACGGCTAGATGAGCTTGGGAAACTCATCGCGCAGAAGATGGATTTGCTAGAGGGAAGGATGACCGCAATGTCCAGCATTGTATTGGTCTTGCAGAATGAGAAAGGAGAGATTATGCAAGATGAATTGGAGTCCATTGTTGTGGACATTCCAGAAAAAGTAGAGGAAGCACTCAATGAGTGGAAGACCTTGGAGGCCGAAATAAAGGAGGAATATCCCGAATTAATTTTTTAGGTTGAAGCAGATGAAGCTGCAAAGTAACATCATTCTTTTGTGCATATAGATTCATTCTTATTCTTTTCATTCAGATTCTTTAATTCATTTTGAGACAACCATTTCCAGGGTGGCAATACAATTAGTGTGGGGTAATGTTGAGCAGCTAATACTTAACAAAAGGCACATAAGAGGTCCGCGTGGGAAAATAGGGCATGTTCAAAGGCGCAAACAGATAAGGAAAACACGCACAGAAGGATAAGTTCATATTTTGGGACTTAGCCATTTTTTTGCACATGAGGATCTATTTTTAGAGATGGCATGTAGAGCACATAAACGAGGTAGAGACTTGCGTGCCACACATTGGCTATTTTTGGAGGATTGGCTACAAAGCACTTTGCATGGATGCGGGCTAAGAATAGGTTTATCACTGTCAGTTAACTAAAGGAAGTCTATTATTAGCACACTTGCATGTGGGGCTATGACTGTAAAAAATGTGTAGCTAATAATAACATGCGACCTATTTCTAGGATTGGATAAGCTGGTGAAGGGAAAGTCCCCACCCTTATAAATATGTAGTGAACTGTGTAGTAGAGGATATATAATGGATAAAAGAATGAGAGAGATAGATAGATATGTATGTATGTGTGTAAGACTGGACTACTGTATATGGTATGTATCAGATCTGTGTGCGTATGGGCATAGAATGCCATTACTGTAAGAAGCTTCTGTGTAATTTTCATATTTTATATAATGGAGGATATTGGCTGAATCTATGTGTTAATTCTTGGTGTATTTGGATCTAGTATGTTCTTGATTTCATCATGGTTAATACTTAATTTTGTTCTCCCTTAGAAATAGATCCGGCATGCTCTGTAGAATGATGTATTAATAATGGAACTGCATGTATTAATTCTTCATCATGCTAACATCCTGTAAAAGCAACCCTAAAGAGGGACCTAGTACCTTTGCACGCTTCGAGTGAGCACTCAGTCTATGTTAAAGACTCTTATATGGCTTACATTTACTAGTATGTTTTTCCATAATTCATAAGATGTCTTATCACTATTTATTCTCAATTGGGCTCTATTTAGAATGTACACTGTTGTGTAAACTTCTTCACTCCAATATCTATTTGAGATTTTTGATTCATTCAACATGGTTCTCACCATTTCTTGCATAGTCTTGTTCTTCCTTTCAACAACTCCATTTTGTTGAGGTGTTCTAGTGGCTGAGAATTGTCTTCTAATCTCACGTTCTTCACAAAATTTGTAAAACTCATTTGACTATAATTATCCACCTTTATCTGATCTTAAGCATTTGATTTTGGTGTTCTTCACATTTTCAACAAGTTCTTTAAAGGTTTTAAATATTTCCAAAGCTTCTGATTTTTTCTTCAAGCAAGCTACCCATGTCATCTTGGAGTAATCGTCTATCAAAAACATGAAGTACATGTCTCCTTGAATACTTTTAGTTCTCGTAGGCCCACATAGATCCGTATGAATCAGTTCTAGAGGTCTAGTGGTAGAATAATCTTTTGATTTGAAGGATCCCCTTGTTTGTTTACCATGTAAAAAAGCCATGCATAATATGTCTACTAGTTTTTCAATCTTTTGCATGTGTCTCACACCACCCTTAACACTTAGCTTTACCATATTTTCAAAATTCATATGTCCTAGTCATCTGTGCCACAACTAGCGGTAATCAATTTTACTCGAGAGACATATTTCTTTGTTAATTTCATTTAGAACATACATATTGTTCTTGGCCCGTTTGGCCTTTGCAACTCTCTTCCCTATTTTTCCATTGATGATATCATAACCTTTATCATGGAATATCACATTATAGACTTTCTTGCACATTTGACTCACACTTAACAAATTTTGTTTGAGGCCTTCAACATATAGAAACATTTTCTAGTGAAAAAATTTCCCATTATCTAGAGTCAGAGTTCCCTTTCCAACTATGTTTGTTGAGTTGTTATCAGCAAATCTAATAACTTCTGATGCATTGTTTGACAGAGAAATAAATTTACTTTTGTCACCTATTATATGGTTGGAGGATCAACTATCTAGATACCAAATTTTTTCTTCATTTTGCACTTGAAATATGGTTTGCACTATTGAGCAAGACTCTTTTCTCTTATTGTCATCTTTCTTTACAACATACACCCATTTCTTTTGTTTGGGTGGTTCTTGTTTGATTGTTGAACCCGCATTTATTTTCTTGTAATAGTTAGTAGTGAATCATTATAGTTCAATATGGTGTAGAGATGGGAACTAAGTTTCATTCTATAGCCTCTAGAGAATTTTCTACACTTAGCAGCCTTATGTCCAAAATTTATTACATGAATAACAATAACCATAGAAAGAATGTGTATACCTCATTACATAGGTGATTTTGTGAGAAATAGTCCTTCTCTTCACAGGATTTTCTGATAACATCTTTATTTACAACTGATAAGATGTGTTGGAGTTGATGCCATATCTTGTTTCCTTCATTCTTTGCAGGCTCCCTTTTCTTACCTTATCTCCTTGAAACCAATTCTATGACTTATCATTTGTATCACGTTGGCCACTCATTATACCAGTTAAAACATTTGAACTCTTCTCTATCTTTTCATACCCCTGTCATCTTGCTGCTCATTTTTTTAGTTAAGTCTCAACTTTTAGTTGCTCTAGTTCTGAGTTCAGTTTTATGCATTCATCCTCCTTTGATTTATAAGAGTTTGAAATATTTTCAGATCTAAGGTTCAAGTTCTTTGAGCTCATTAGCCTTCTTCTTCTTCTCTTAAGAGTCTGTCTTTTCTCAAAGACACATATGTGTTCTTCTTAATATTTCAAGGTGCTTCTTAGCTTTTGATACTTTCTCCTACATATTTTCAGTTCTTTAAGAGCACATAATAATTTCAGCTTCAAGATTTACTTCAACTTCTTCTTCATTAGAGTCTTCATAAGTCAACTAACATTCTTCCCTTTAGAGCTGCATTCTTCAAATGCATCCATGGCCATAAATAAACATTCAGACTGATCTTCATCATTTTCATTTTTAGATCTTCCTAGAGTTGTTTGAGTCAGAATTAATTGATCTTCTTTTGAATAAAAGTTCCTTTTGTTTTTAAAGAACTTATCTTCTTTCTATTTTTACTTTTATATCCAGTCTCTCTTTTGTTATGCTTATGAATTTCTTCTTCATGTTCAGACTGAGTTTCCTCAATTTTATTTGGACATTTATTAGCAAAATGACCTACTTGTCCACATGTGAAAACATTTAAATGGAATTTTTCCTTTATACTTACCTAAACCTCTTTTCAGTCTTCTTACAAAACATTGCTTCAATCTTTTCATCATCCAACTCATCCTTCTAAACTTATTGATTATTATTCTTCTTCTCACTTGGATTGGGTTTCTTTCTTGGACCTTAAATGTTACTTCTTTCTTGGTAGTACTTGGATCCAATCAGTCCTCATTTCATATGCTGAAAAGATATTCTCTGTAATTCACCCATTGCGAGAGTCTTCATTTATTTGTATTCTTCCACAGTTAAAACCTTTACATCAAATTTGACAGTCAAAGATCTCAGAATATTTTGGACTATGATTGATTCTTCTAGTTTCTCACCCAAGCCTCTAATCATATTAATAAATTAATCTATTCTTTGCATGTAGGCTACTATTCTCTCATCATCTTTCATTTTCAGATTCTCAAACTGAGCTCTGATAGGTGTGTAACTTTGCTATTTTACTTTTTCATCTCCTTCATAAATACTTTGAAGTTTGGTCCATATCTCATTTTTTTATTTGTGCAGTGGATAACTTTTACAAACTCTGTTTCAGTCAGGATGCATAGCATGGCTTTCATGGCTCTTGAGTTGCATTCATATTCTTCCTTTTCTACTAAAGAAGTGATTGGCATAGCTAGAGGATTGTATCCTTTTTCAACACATTCCCAGATGTCAAAACCAAGTGACATAAGATAAGTTTTTATTATTATTCTCTAGAATGCATAATTTGTTCCAGTGAAGAGAGATGATCTTTCCAGTGATAAACCACCTTGTGCCTGATTTATTCGCCATGCTTGTGAAAGGAAGATATCTCCTTGAAGATGTTAAGTTTTTGCTAGAAGGACTTGTTGTTGATACCAATTGTTATATATCACAAGCACTAAGAGGGGGGGTGAATCAGTGTAGATTAAAAAAAATTCAATAATGTTGATCCATATTTCTATAGAGGAATGCAATCATATAGTCATAGGCATTTAGACAAACATATGCAAAGAAACATGACACAAAACACATAATTTATAGTGGGAAATCCTTTCAAGAGAAAAACCTAATTTGAAACCAAGGATTTATTAGGAACACCAATTCCAAAGCATATAAGGTTTCCCAATCAACCTGTGAAAAACCCACTCCAAATTCTTCAAAAACCCACTCGAAGATAAACTGAGCACCCACTCAGTAGTTTTAGCAAGCACAAACTTGCAAGGAACACCAACCCCTAATTTAATCTAAGTAGCCGCCCACCCACAAGGAGGCTTACCCCTAGAAATACAATTTTATTACATATAAATTGACCACTTAGAATACAAGATTTCTTACACAATAGATTATGGTCACTTTTATATATCTTCTATGTTTCTTCTCTGTCACTCTCTCTCTGATTCATCTGATTCAATCTCTCTTTCCTCAAATAATCAATAGCACTGATGTTCTTTTCATCTGATTTATCTTCAACTCATCATCTATTCTTCTCTATATCTTTGTCCATCTCTTCTTCTTTTGTAGCTTTCTCTATCTCGAATGCTTCATATTTTTCATTTGAGAAACAACAATATTCAGCATCAAGTTTTTTATCTATATAGATATTCACCACATCTCCATCACTTTTCCTTAGCATGTCTTGCACTCTACCACTCTGTTGACCTGAGTATCTGGTCTATTAAATTCATGCGACAAAAACTCCAGATTTATTCTCTCTAAATTCAGCTTGATTTCTCTATGATCAATACATTATATTAGAAGCCAGTTATGAGACTATACCTAAAATAGATTTCTCATCTTTTTAGGATTTCTAACAGATGAAGATGAGCGAACCATTTTATTTTCTAATATTTAATTTCACCTCAAAATTAGGAATCTTATAGAGAATGTAACTACCTTTCTACAAAGTCAAAGAGCATTAAATGCTGACAATTGGATCTATAGATTTATCAAATCAAACCTGATCTTTCATGGAGCTCAAGTCGTATACTTCCGCAATCTCCATTTAATATCTAGATCATTATTGATTTTGGAGAAAAAAATTTCCCATTCAGCCATGTTACAAATCAATTTGATTCTTCTCGAGCCCTGTCCAATCCATATTTGTCTCATTTCGTGGCTTTCTTTAACTTCTGTGACATTTTCCTTTGTATCACGGCTATATCATTTGATTTGTGGAATTTTTAGTTATATGTGGCTTTCTTTTGATTCTCATGGATTTTGCAATCTTCTACGGATTTCCACATCTATCTCTCATATTCTACAGATTGTTTCCATGTCCTTGACCATATTCTTTTACCTTCCACTTTTGTAGTTCTCTGTGGCTATCTCTAGTCCTTCATGGCTCTTCCTATTTATTTGTGGATTCCTCTAGACTTTCCATACTTCCATGGTTTATATTTCACCTCTGTGGTTTCATCCCTTTACCCGCAGATTTTACTAAACCTCCATGACTTTCTCTAGACTTCGGTGGTTATCTCCTCATATCCACAGCTTGCAAAAAATTTGATTAAGTCCCTTAGTACTTATCCTTCATCATCCTAAAGCCTCTGAGATCTGACACTACCAATCAACCTTCATATTTCTCTTACCAAGTCTTTCTTTCCATAAATGGTTGATCTTGAAACATTTGCATAGCACTATACTCTTAGCCATTTTTTTCCATCAATGTAACTAGACATCAATGATAACACATATGACAATGACAAGATCCAACATTCTCTCCCCATCCCCCCTTTTCTTTAAAATTATTATTCTTTTTTGGGGGTTACGATTTTTTGTTTTTGTCTTATTCATTAATATGACTATATTCTAAAAATGTAATAAGTCACCCTTCTTTTATAAAAGGGACTTAATATTCTTTCCTAAGAATGTAAAAATTCACAAGTGGAAAAGGTAAGTGAAAATACACATGGGGGATAGGCGAAGAGTGATTTATTAGTCTATGTAATGTAATGAAACCCTCATTCTTAAGGGTGGTCAATTTTGTAAGCTCAAGAGAGATTATCACTTAGAATCAAGCAAAGGATATAGCTATTTATTCTATTCCCTAAATCTATGTTCTTACATTATCCCCACTATGTACAACTTTGTTAAAACTTCAATAAAATAGAAAGAAGTTTATTTCCTTTGTTGATAAGGAGATTACTAAAAATTTGTGTTCTTAAGCTTGTCTTGTCTTGTTGTTAACATCAAAGTTGTGTTCTTTTTATCTATGTGTGTTAAAGTACTCGTATTAATGGTTGTAGGAATATGATTTTATACCAAAAATATTAATCCCTCCTCTCTTTTTCCCATCACTTTCCTAACCCGTCAGTAAATTCCTCCCTTGCACGAAGTTGCAAGTTTTTTATGCATGTTTAATGGAGTGTTCATGTTGGATCCTCGGCCTTTAAGGCCACCACATATTTTTATTTCATTCACACATAATAACATGGAGCTGCACCATTCGAGTAGAGGGACTTAGATTCCCAGAGTGTTGGAAAATAACTATCAATTTGTTCACTTGACAAATATTTTCACAAACAAGATGCCATCCTTGGAGATCGGAAGTATATTGGTTACTTGGAGGACCACTATTGTTTCATCATCCTTTTTATTAGTCTTACATAACTTATCATTTCCTTGGAGGTTTGCCATCATCTATGCCACCACTGATTCTTCCTCACATCTCTTTTTCCATCCATTTATCCCTATCAAGCCCTGATTCTACCCTAATCATCATCGATACATCCTAGTTTCTGTCAACCTAATCTGTATTAACCTTATTTCTACCTTTTGCCTTATCTATCATCTATTTTCTATCCTCCTTCAACATTAAAATCCCTTTGTTTCTAATATCCATTTGTCTAACATCCCAAATTATGATTTTTGGCTTTGATGTCTTATGACTGTCTCAAATATGTATCTTCAGCATCCCAACATCAGATCCATAGCCTCCTCAATGTTTCAGAGTCTGTTTTAGATCTATTTTCTACATTGTTTTGATCTAATTTGTTGCATTCATCGTCAACTATCCATGTAAGTCATAGGTCACTATAAACCCTATCATGTTTGATCTTTCTTATCTTAATTTATCATCGCTTATCGTTATCAAAACTTCATCTTAACATCTCTAGCATATCTTTTATATTTGATCTTTGATTTATTTTTTTATCTATTACATCGTATTTATCCATCATATTTTATCAATATTTTTATCAAAGTGGGTAAGCCACCATCGTATCTACTAATTGGGATTGACCTAGTTAGGTAAGCCACCATCATTAGGTAAGCCACCATTGTGATATACTTCTCAGGATTGACCTAGTTAGGTAAGCCACCATCGTATCTACTAATCATTTTCTGTTGCAAATCAGCAGCACCCCTGGATGTAAATCAAGGTTTCTAAGTTGATGTCTAGAGCATCCAGTGTGATTGCACAACATGGAAACCTCTCTCCAAGTGTGGGACTTGTGAAAATGAGAGAGGAATCTCCAGATTAGAGGCTGGTTCCTCAAACTCCTCTGATTTAGATCTATATTTTGCACAACTACAGAGGTTCTAATCCTAATTCTACCCTAGATTGCAAGGAGACAGGGATAAAAATGCAAAAATGAAACTAAACTAAAGATGGTGATGCACCAAAAGGAGTGGTGAAACATTTCTTGCCATGTAAATAGACACAAATTCATGAAATGCAACAAGGGAAAACATACACAAGCTGATAGATGTAATTAGAGGTCTTAAAATGAAGTAAAACAATACAAACAGAGGACTGAAAGCATTCACAGAGTTTGCACTGTCAATTCCATGTAAAAATCTCTTGCATTCCACCATCAAAGAGGTATAAACCTGTTACAAACTATGAAAAAGGTCTGATTCTTACAACTATCACTTGCTGGAGGTGAAAGAAGAAGTTTTCAATGCCAAAAAGTGTTCAACCCTCAAGAAATGAGCCAAATCTGGCTTTTACAATGCATGGGTCGAGCCCAGGAGAGAGAAAACATAAAAAACGTGGGAGCCCATTCCTCATTGATGGAAAATGCATTAAAACAGCATGGAGGACCTTACAAACCCATACCCTATCATTTTTGACCATGCTGGAGAAGAATGCGACCCATTTTGTATTAAATTTGGTTGTTGAAATGTCATTTCTGGCCATGGACACGTACCAGAACCATTTTTGAATTTTATCTCTCCAAACTGAACCAAAATTAGAAATTGACCATGGAATCATGTAGATAATTTTAACAGCTTTCCAATGATATAAAGAACGTGAAAATCTGAGCTCTGGATCAAAAGATATGATCGTTTGAAGATTTAGGGCAAAAACGGCCCAAAAACGGATCGGCGGGAAAAAATTTCAAATTTTACCTCTTTTTTGTCTTTGGAAAAATTTTCAAAAATTCCCCGCGCTCCACTGGTCGGATGCCACATGGCAAGCTTGATTCATTCTGGAATTCTCTCTCCTTCGCCTCCCGCGGGTTTTCCTTTGAAATTTTGACATTTTTAGACTTTGGAAAAAAATTCATTTTTCCCCCGCGCCCTGCCTGGCCGGGACACGTGTCATCTTTTGAATGGCTGATAGGGGCATGGGGTCCCTTCTTTTACTTTTTAGTTTTGAAGCCTTTGCTAAATTTTCAAAAACTTTCCCCGAGCTCCAAATCTACCTTCCCCTTAGGACACGTGTCCTAATTTTACTCGCTGCAAGCTCTTCGTTCCATTCTTCCACTTTGAAAAATTGGCAAATACTTAGCAAATTTTTTCATTCCGCCCCCTTGTGACACGTGTCACAACCTGATTGTTCCACGGGCCCCACAGGAAAAAATTTCCATTTGAACCTTTGACCAAAATACTTAATAAAAATTCAAATTTGCCTCCGACCCCGAACTCCTCTGCCATGTGGCAGCTTCCTATTGGCTGCGGGCCTCAAATGGGAAAATTTTCCACAAAAACTCCAACGAGCCATAAATGAAAAATATAAGGAGTTAGGAGGCAAACTTTACCTTTCTGGAAAGCTGAGAGAGAGCTCTATCTGATGGTGCCATTTCCAGAAAGCCTTGAGTGCCTAAAAATAAAAAATGTAGACTGAGGCACAAGAGAGGCAAGAACACAAGGAGTTAGCCACAAAAATGAGCTGGGGCACCATTTTGGATAACAATTTTGGTGACTCAGAGGGGTCATCTTCCTGCTAGATGAAAATACCAGTTGCCTGAAGCAGTCCATTGGGCATGGAGTCATCAAATTTTCTGTTTAGAACCCCAACTGACCTAGAATGTGTAAGGAGGAAAATGGAATATCACCTGATGGGAGCAAGGACTGCAAAACATCTTCATGGACAGCAAGCTTGTGCCAAAGCACTTAGGGAAACAAAACTAACCTACAGCAAAACAATGTGCAAAGCACTTGGAGGAATGAAAATCTAATCTAATATTTACAAGGTGGTAAATTTCCCTCTAGAAGCAATGCTTGAGATAGATTCCATTGACTGGAATCTGTAGTTCTTCACCATCCAATGAGGCCAATTGGAAAGCATTGTTGTTCTTGCACTTCGTGACCATGTATGGGCCACTCCAAATGGCATCAAATTTTGAATGCCTTCCTGGTTTTGCTCTATCCACATCCCATTTCAACACTAGATCTCCAACCTGAAAAGATCTATCCTTGGCCTTCCTATCAAAGGTCTTTTTGATCAAAGCTTGATCCTTTTCCATTGCTTGGGATGCCTGATTTCTGACCTCCTGCAGCTCCATCAACTCTGCATATCTCACCTCCATGGGCCCAAACTCTAGCAACTCTAATTGCTTCATGAGTTCCAATGTTGGCAACTCAAGTGACATGGGCAAGATTGCCTCTCTTCTATAAACAAGCTTGAATGGAGAGTTACCTGTGGATCTCTTGGGAGTTATTCTATCAGCCCATAAGGCTGATTTCAGTTTGGTATGCCAAGACCTCTGATTCTCATCAAGAGTCCTCCTAATGATCCTCAACAAGTTCTTGTTTGTAGACTCGGCCTGGCCATTACCTTGAGGGTAATAGTTTGATGAAGTGCTTAGGTAGATCCCGTTCTTGACAGCCCACTCAGTCACCTTGGATCCAATGAATGCCAATGCATTATCTGAGATTATTGTAGCAGGTATACCAAATCTGGTTGCTATCCCCTCATAAAAGTCTAAGATGCTGGACTCATTTGCTTCTTTGAGTGCTACTGCTTCAGTCCATTTGGTGAAGTAGTCTGTGGCTGTCAAAATCCATTTGTGCCCTTGACTTGAATTGGGATTAATGACTCCAATGAAGTCCAAACCCCATTGCATGAATGGCTGGTCAACTGAGATTGGATGCAATGGAAGGGCAGCAAGTCTCTCTTTTCCTGTGAAGAATGCACAATTCTTACACCTCTTGATCCATGCATAGCAATCACTGAAAAATTTAGGCCAATAATAACCAGCCTTCATGATTTTTAGAGCTGTCACTCTTGGTGCAAAATGACCACCAGCTGGTCCACCATGGAACTCTTCCAACACCCTATGAATCTGATTTGTGCTAATGCATCTCAGCAGCACTCCATTCACATCTTTCTTGAACAAAACTCCATCAACAATGGCATATGGGACAGCCTGCAATCTGAAGTGTCTTCTTTGGGTCTTGTTCATCTCTGGAGGGCATAGGCCTATGCTTAGGAAGTGCATTATACCTTGGGTCCAGCAAGGAGTGGGGGCAGCATTGTCTTCTTCTTGATTGCCACATTGGCTCATGGCTGTCTTGGACTGTCAAAACAACCTCTTCTTCATTGCATACTTCTTTTTGCTTCCCCAAAACCAGCTGCTCACACAATCCTTTTCCTCTTACCAGCTTGGTGATCTTTGATCTCAATGTCATACTCCATGACACGGGTGATCCAACCTGCCCTTTTCTCATTCAAATCTTTGTTGAGGAGGAAGTCCTTAACCCCAGCATGTGAGACCAGCAACTGGACCTTGTTGTTTGAGACTAAATGCTTGAATTTCTTCAAGCTTCTGATTACTGCCAGCACATGCTTCTCAATAAAAGATACTTCACCTCATAGTCATCTAGGCTCTGGCTGAAGAAGGCAATTGGCTGCTCATCATTATCCTTGTTCTGCTGTACCAAAATGGCAGAAATAGTGTCATTACCTCCAAATGCATAGAGGATGAAATCCTTGGAGAAGTCCGGGTTGATGAGAGTTGGTGCTTGAGAAATGGCTTCTTTGATTGCTTCAAAACTCTCCTTGCCTTCTGCTGTCCACTTGAAAGCCATGCTCTTCTTTAACATTTTGGTGATGGGCTTGACAAGGGCTACAAAATCTGGGACAAACCTCCGAACAAAGTTTATCCTCCCCAAGAAACTCTGAAGGGCTTTCTTGTGGCTTGGTACTGGTAGTGCTCTTATGGCTTCATACCTCTCTGGATCAATTGCTAATCCTTCTTTGGAGACGATATGGCCAAGGAGCTTTCCTTCATGTGTAAGAAAGATACACTTCTTAGGATTCAAAGACACTCCAAATTTCCTACACCTCGTGAAAAACTTGTCTCAAATGAGAGAGGTGGTCTGCTGCATTTTTGGAAAAAACAGTGATATCATCAAGGTAAATCAGCACCACGTTGTTAATCAAACCTTTGAACGCCATGTCCATTGCTCTTTGGAAGGTAGCACCAGCGTTGGACAGCCCAAATGGCATCTTCCTGTATGCAAAAGTCCCCCATTTGGTTGTAAAGGTTGTCTTGAACTGGTCTTCTTCCTTCACCATAATCTGATTGTAGCCGGAGTAGCCATCAAGTAGTGAAAACCTCTCGGAGCCAGCCATAACTTGCAAGATTTGCTCCATGGAAGGGAGTGGGTAATGGTCCTTGAGAGATGCTCTATTTAAGTCTCTGAAATCAACACACAATCTGATCTCTCCACTCTTCTTTCTGACTGGAACCAAGTTGGCAACCCAACTAGAATGCTTGATTGGGAATATGATTCTTGACTCAATCAGCTTGTCCAATTCTTTCCTCATGAGAGGCTCCATGTGTGGATTGACTGGTCTTTGTTTCTGCCTGACAGGCTTAGTATTTGGATCCAATTCAATGGTATGCTGAGCTAAGTTGGGATTGAAACCTTTCAAATCTTCATAGCTCCAAGCAAACACATCAGGGAACTCTTGACACAGCTGTATGAACTCATACCTTTCTTGCTCAGTTGTCATCTTTCCAATTTGTAATGGTTTGTTCTCTTCCACCAAGATGGATACTGAATCTTCTCTCTTGACCTGAATGTTTGCTTTCTCTTTCCTAAACTGATCATTGGGATTAAAAATGGACTCCAAAGTGATAAGTCCCTTGGGTAGCTTGTTAGTTCTCAGCTGTACCACTTGGTCACCATACTGCTGTTCCAATTTTTCTTGATTCTTAGCTGAGAACTCAGCTTCTTCTTGCAAGAAATGGATGATTTGCTGGTCATTCTCAAACACTTTCCAACTGACATTGTTATCTGGCACTGAAGGCCTCACAATCACTTGGATGTTTGGCTGTACCTTGTCTTATTGAATGATTTCCACAATGTCAAAGGCTGCCCCTACTGCTGCAAGCCTGTCAGCAGCTTGATTCTCTTTCCTAGGAATGGATTTGATGCCAAAACCCTCAAAATCTTCCATGAGGTCCCACACCCTATTCTTGTAGCACTTGAGTAGATCATTCTTGGTAGCATGTTGTCCCTTGACCTTGATTTACAATCAATTCACTGTCACCAAAGACTTGCAAGTTCTTTATTTTCTTCTTGATTGCCCAATGCATCCCTTGCACCAAGGCTTCATATTCAGCAGTGTTATTGGAGCATGCAAACTGAAATCTAAAAGCTGAATAGTACTTTACTCCTTGAGGTGAAACAAGCATAGCTCCACCTCCTGCACCTTGTCTACTCCTTGATCCATCAAAAAACAGCTGCCATACCTCATTGTCATCCTTGTGGTTTGGCTTGGTGATGCTAGGAATAGGCTGATTTTCTTCATGTATACAATAGACCCCTAGCTCAGATTCTTCTACTTCTTGATAAGGATCAAAAGCATGTACCTTGTTTTCCCATTCATCAAGAGTTAGATCTGGGATGCTTCCAACCTTGGTGTCAGCTTCATCGGTGCTTGGGTGATCTTCTTGATCAAATGCTGAACAATTGGCATTAATCTGACTTGGAGTGTAAGGCTCAATGTGGAAGTTTGCAATAGGTTCAGACCTGACTGTAGCTTTGGTTCCATACCTCGTTCTGAACAGCATGTGTGACCAATCAGTAGAAAAATATCCTCCAATCTTGGCTGTGAAGTCCCTTGACAAGCAAAGGGCAAAGAGTGGTGGAAGGTCTATGACTGATACATCTTGTAAAACAACAACATTTGGACATGCATGCAAGGTAAGACTCAAGTTTTTAATCACCCCAACTGTTGTTACTGATGTCCCATCTAGCTGCACTACCCCTTTGGATATGGTTTCATACTGGAGCCCTAGCTGATCAGCTATTTGTTTAGGCATCACTGAGCTACTTGCCCCGGAATCTATCATGCAATTGTGCACTAACTGATTTCCAATGATTAATGAAACATAGAAAGGAGGGGGCTTCAACATTTTACCTTGCTGTCCTCCATGATTTCCCTCAGGCTGGGCAGCATTTGTGAGCACTTTCTCTTGCATCTCAACTTGCTGATTCGAAGTTGGCCAGTCCTTCATGGCAGCTTGTAAGAAGTCTCTTTGGCCTGGGATAGATAGGGATTCCTACATTGATATGTTGACATTTTTCTTCTTCATCTGATCAATGATACTGAATGGTGATAAAGGATCTCTTTGCTGTCCCTTTGCCTACACATTCACTCCTTGCACGTGGGCAGCAATAACTGGTATTTGAGTTGGCCTAGGAGCTGTTCTTGGCTGCCCTTGTGCATTTACAACTGGATTTTGTTTGCCAACCACTTGTGGAACCATAGAAGGTTGTGGATTGGTTGGAGCTAATGGCTGTTCTTCACCCAAATTCCTCCTTTTTGACCTTGTGTTGGCTGCAACACCTTGGGAAACTGCCTGATTCATGCCACAAAAATCCTCTGCTTGCCAATTTACCAACGTGGTGTCATTTGGGGCTGATTGTTGTTGGAATGTTTCTTGTTGTTGGTTGTTTCCTTGACTTCCCTCACCATCCACGCCAGTAGTTATCACCATTAATGCTTGATTCAAAGCACCATTGAAGCACATGGATTGGTTATGAGGTTCATTGCATGGAAAACACCTAGTCATACTCCTGAGAAATGTTGTTTTGTGTTGGCACCAATGCCTTAGAGGCAGATATGGCATTTGGATTGTAGGGCTGAAATGGTCTATTGGCAGGAGGCCTTGTTTGATTCATATTTGCAGCTAGATTAGGTGGTCTTTGTGGTTGGTATGGCTGCCTATTAGGCTGAGCTTGGGGCTGGTAAGAAGGTCTAAAACCTTGGGCTTGTTGCCTCTTGAGAGTAACCAGCTCATTACCTAGGTTTTGCAGTTGCTTCATGACTTCTTGAAGCTCATTTGGGGCACTTGGAGATGAAGTAGAAGCTTCATTTGAACTCTGATTTCTAGGAGTGGGAGAAGGAGCCAAATTAGGTGCTTGATTGGTATTTGGACTCTCTAAACTTGGAAACAATGGCATGGGAGGTCTAGGGGCTAGTTTGCCAGCTTGGATCAAACAATTTTCAGCCCTAATGGCAATGCTATAAGCCATAGGGATAGTTATGCCTCCCATGGACTGAATCAACATAGAAATATCAGAATTTAGAGCTTTGAGATAATAGAGAAAAGCACCTTCTGCTGTTGGCCTGACTGCCACTGGAATTCTCTCCCAAGTCTTTTGAAATCTGAAGTTGAAATTGGTCAGCTGTTCATTGGGAGCTCTCTTGATGGTTGTCAGCTGCCCCAAAAGAGACAAGTTGTCTCCCTTCTCTCCAAATTGCTCATGAAGTGCTATACACAGCTGATTCCAATTTGTGATAGAAACAGCTCCAAGGCTTCTAAACCATTGCAATGCTTTCCCCTTGAATGAAGATGCCAACAATTTGACAGCCACTTGCATCTCATTGATTTCATGAATTGCACAAAGGTTAGCAATGTATTTAACATGATCACCTGGAGTAGTCTGATTCTCTCCAGTGAAGTATGGAATGTTCTTCAAGGCTGCAATTGGAATTGGATGTTGTGCATTGAGGGCAAGTGGGCTGCTGCCTGTGAAGTTGACATAGGGGTTGTTTTGTGCCATTCTAATTGGTCTTAAAACCCTTGTTGATTGAATGAAAGGCCTACCAGGTGGAGGAGTTGAGAGAGTTCTGTTTGGTGGAGATGGAGACCTTTGAATCCTTCTCCCACTTTACCTTACTCTTGGAGATAACTCCAGATATTCAAACAACACCTCTTCTTCTCCAACTCTTGACCTTGTAGTGATTCTTCTCATGAGTTTTCAGGCCTGCACTGCTGAAACCAGTTGATTCTTCTCCTTGGAGTCACCAGATGTGCAAATTATAGCTCTTTTGAAGCAAGAAAATTGCAGCAGATGCACATCAACTTTGCTGCAATAAAAATGAGACCTCTAAGTGTCCCACTGGGCGTGCCAAAATTGTTGTAGCAAATCAGCAGCACCCCTGGATGTAAATCAAGGTTCTAAGTTGATGTTTAGAGCATCCAGTGTGATTGCACAACATGGAAACCTCTCTCCAAGTGTGGGACTTGTGAAAATGAGAGAGGAATCTCTAGATTAGAGGTTGGTTCCTCAAACTCCTCTGATTTAGATCTATATTTTGCACAACTACAGAGGTTCTAATCCTAATTCTACCCTAGATTGTAAGGAGACAGGGATAAAAATGCAAAAATGAAACTAAACTAAAGATGGTGATGCACCAAAAGGAGTGGTGAAACATTTTTTATGCCATGTAAATAGACACAAATTCATGAAATGCAACAAGGGAAAACATACACAAGCTGATAGATGTAATTAGAGGTCTTAAAATGAAGTAAAACAATACAAACAGAGGACTGAAAGCATTCACAGAGTTTCTCACTGTCAATTCCATGTAAAAATCTCTGCATTCCACCATCAAAGAGGTATAAACCTGTTACAAACTGTGAAAAAGGTCTGATTCTTACAACTATCACTTACTGGAGGTGAAAGAAGAAGTTGCAATGCCAAAAAGTGTTCAACCCTCAAGAAATGAGCCAAATCTGGCTTTTACAATGCATGGGTCGAGCCCAGGAGAGAGAAAACATAAAAAATGTGGGAGCCCATTCCTCATTGATGGAAAATGCATTAAAACAGCATGGAGGACCTTACAAACCCATACCCTATCATTTTTGACCATGCTGGAGAAGAATGCAACCCATTCTGTATTAAATTTGGTTGTTGAAATGTCATTTCTGGCCATGGACACGTACCAGAACTATTTTTGAATTTTATCTCTCCAAAATGAACCAAAATTATAAATTGACCATGGAATCATGTAGAAAATTTTAACAGATTTCCAATGATATAAAGAACATGAAAATCTAAGCTCTGGATCAAAATATATGATCGTTTGAAGTTTTAGGGCAAAAACGGCCCAAAAACTGATCGGTGGGAAAAAATTTCAAATTTTACCTCTTTTTTGTCTTTGGAAAATTTTTCAAAAATTCCCCATGCTCCACTGGTCGAATGCCACATGGCAAGCTCTATTCATTCTGGAATTCTCTCTCCTTCTCTTTTCCGTGGGTTTTCCTTTGAAAATCGACCTTTTTAGACTTTGGAAAAAAATTCATTTTTTCCCCCTGTGCCCCGCCACCTGGGACACGTGGCATTTTGAATGGTTCATTGACAGGGGTGCAGGGTCATCCTTTGGCTTTTAATTTTTTGCTGTGAAGCCTTTGATTTTCAATAAAGCTCTCCCTGAGCTTTGAAATACCTGCCCCTTAGGACACGTGTCCTAATTTTACTCCTATTGGCTCGCAGGCCATTCTTCCACTTTGGAAAATTTGGCCTTCTCAAACACTTAGCAAATTTTTTCATTGCACCTTCCCCTTGTGACACGTGTCACACCTGATTGGTCCGTGAGCCCCGCGGGAAAAAATTTTCCATTTGAACCTTCGACCAAAATAATTGGAAAAAAATTCAAATTTACCTCCGACCCCCGAACTCCTCTGCCAATGGCATATCCTATTGGCTGCGGGCCTCAAATGGGAAAATTTCCACAAAAACTCCGCCGAGCCATAACTTGAAAAATATAAGGAGTTAGGAGGCAAAAACTTTACCTTTCTGGAAAGCTGAGAGAAAGCTCTATCTGATGGTACCATTTCCAGAAAGCCTTGTAGTGCCTAAAAATCAAAACATGTAGACTGAGGCATCAAGAGAGGCAAGAACACAAGGAGTTAGCCACAAAAATCAATTTGGGGTGAGGCTGACAAATTATCGTGTAGAGAATCTATAGGTTAGTTAGAGTTTTATTTTCTTTCCATTATGGGACATTAACTCAAACAGTTTTTGAGTGGGAAAATGCATCTAACATGTACATCCTTTTTTTTTGGAGCATATCATAGTTCCAAGGATTATAGCCTCCCTTGAATCTTATAAATAGCTCCTTGGTGAGTGAACTTGACACATTGACATGCAGAAGAAGAGATGGCACGCATGTGATGAATCCAAAGGTCACCCTAGAATAATATTATAAGATAGAGGAAAGATTGAAGACCATGAATTTGACATAGAAAATTCTAGGAGGGATGGTGAAAGGATAACCAAATAAACCCCATAGGAGGCATATTTCAATGATCATACCCTTGGAAGTGTTAAGTGTATATTTTAAGTTATCTATAGAATAATAAAGGGCCTTAATGAAGTCTAATGAGGCCATACACGTGCCTACTCCTTCTTCAATGAGAGCACACTTTGACCATAGTGTGACTAATCTAAACTGAAATGAAAAGAGGTGGATCATCTGCATGGAGAAAGAGATCATCTGGATCATGGAGGCTACAGGAAAATTTAATGCAAGAGTGAACGTCCATAGTGAGATCGATATGAATGGAGAGATCCTCACATTTAGCGGTGAATTCTTTCCTCCATGAGCCATGAAATGTGGGACTTTACCCCAAAGAGGGATAAATGGAATTTTTATATCGAACAATGTTTTCATAATATGCTCACGGTAGTGAGGTGACATACGCATGATTTCTAAGAAGGGGACTTGGAAAGGAAGTTGGGAAAGTGCTTCAAGAGGATCCCACTCATCATGACTGACTATGTAGTAGGATGAGAGTGTTGGGAGTCCTCAGAAACATATCTAGAAGAAACAAGAGTGATTAAGGAGACTTTTAAATTTTTTTTCCCTCATTTCTTATGCCATCGGCCCTAAGTTTTATTTTCATAGGGTCTGATGGTGTCTATGGCTAGAGAAAAAAATCCAGTAACCATCGTCCCTATAGAATAATTTCTATAGGGGTTGATGGTGTCTAGAGGAGACAATTTTTCTTTGAGAAGCCTTGTTTTGAGGTACAGAAGGATATATAACCCAGTGAGTCTAGGTTGGAATGCTACAGATATATTCAGGTTCTACATAAGCTATGACACACTTCACATCATTAATTGTAACACATATTTTAGGAGGATAATCAGTGTCAACTACATTAGCCATAACATTTTCTTATTTCTTAGAACTCTAAAAACATTATGATTAGGCATGGGATTAGAGAAGATCTGTATCTTCTCATTAGATTATTTGGTAGCTTCGTGGTGATAATTTTATTGATCCACATCATAGGATTTGACCACTTCGGTCAAACATTCTCAAGTGATGACATCATATTCAAATTGGGGACCTAGGAAAATTTTTATGGAAGCCATTCGTAGTGAACGAATTTTTTTATGAGAGTGACCCCAATTAGCATGCCACCAAAAAAACTTACTTTCATCTTGTCAATGAGGAATAGGTTGAGAAAGATCTAAGATCACGGTAAACGACTTAGGTAAGCAATGCTTAAAATATTCCTTACTCAATGGTTGATGATAGTTAGGCTAATTTTTTTATTAGGTTGTTTATCAATGTTAAAAATAGTCTTATTTGAAGAAGCGACAAGAGGAAGAGTATCATAGACTTCATCATCTATCACATTCTTGTTCTTAGAACATTGGAGGATTTGGACTTGTTTGTTAGTTTGTGTCTTAGGAGGATCTTTCACGAACTATCTCATGAGATAATATTTCATTTTAGGCTTGTTCAAAATATTCTTCTAGGGAAGTGGGAGAAAATGACCACACCTTGTATTAAAGGTGAGGTTCAAGAGCTCACAAGAAACGTTGGAAGAGACTATCACTAAGAATTTTATGTTCAACACGTGTGGATAGTGTCTTCCAACATTTTATGAAATATTATGTTGATTTATGTTCAAATTGTTGGCAGTTAATGAAAGCATTGATATTATTCTTAGGTAGATCATGGTATTGAAATTTGTTTACCAAGGTTGTCACTAAGGACTCTAGATCAACTATGGAATTAGGAGGTAAAGTGTGATACCAATCCAAAACATCTCTAGTGAGGTTCTTAGCTAGAATTTTGGTGGTAAAGCATATGAATTGGTTCTGATCCATTCCTTATAAAGGTTACCAAATACCTTGATATGAAGGGTGGGATTAGTAGACCCGTCATAGGAGATAGAAGGAGTAATGCCACCAATATTCATGATAGCAATGTAAGGTGCTAAAGGCTCTTGTTGGAATGCTCTTAAGACTTTATTTTGGATAGGGGGTTAGATGATGGGTACCCCATTAGTCCCATTTGGTAAAGGAGGGACGTATGGTGCCCCAAGATCCCATTGTAGGGTGATTGACTAATTGAGCCATATTGGTTTGCATTTGAAGGAATTGAGCCGTAGTAGTAGATTGTTGTTGGTTCATTATCAATAAGTTGGAGAATGAGATTGGTAGGGTCAAAATTGGAGGCATTCTCAGATGAACCTACTTCAAGACCTTTCCCTTTTTCTTCCCTATTATCAAGTTATTCAGAAATGAATTCAAGAAGATGTTTGCTAAGAATTTATTCTTATTCATTTTTGTATTGGGGAAACTAAATGAGAAAGTTATGAATCTTTGGAGGATGATCAAAGGTATCATTATTTTGGTTTCTTCTTCTTCATCCTTAGGTGGGCCATTGTTGTGGGTAGAAGGATTCTTTCTAGGTGCTCCTACGACACAAAAATCCATGAAAAAGGGGAATTTAACTTTCAGGAATGATAAGTCTTCAGGAAATGTCTGCACAACAAAATCATAAGACCCTAGGCCCAGATACTCCATGATGAAGTGATGATCGAATAATAAAAATTCCTAAGATGGAGCTTATAGACATAATTGAATGTAAAAAATTTTACATAGGGGTTGATGGCATCATGGAAATAAATTTTGAGAAACAAGGAATCGATCCATGTAAGTAGGTTTACACAAGGGCTGATGGCATTTAAAGATAAGTGTGTTGAAACAGACAAGATCACCCCTGGGTGATAGTGTCTATTGTGACTAGTTTTTGAGATTTTTTTGATTTTTGGATGTTTTATATGAGATCAAGATAAAATATGGATGCTTTAAACGAGTTTTGATCGATTAGGAGGTCTATAGGATTCACATCGGGTTCACTAGTAATTTATGGTGGGAAAAGAATGTGTTTAAATGGCTTACACTCATAAATATCCTATTCTAAAAGGGTATTGAGGCAATGAATAAGAGACACACATGAACTGACACACAGTGGATAAATTTAAAGGGGATACAATGAGCATGGAGGTCACATATCTAAAGGGTAGTAATCCCTACACTAGGTCAACCTAGGGTTTCCAAGGCCCACAATCAAGATAGAGGAGAGTATCGTCCTACGATATTAGTAAATGGGTAAAAAGAGTTTAAAATGGATAATGGATAAGGAAAACACATGCACAATATGACTGAAATGTAAATAAAGGAAAGCTAAGGAGCTGATCAAATTAGAGCACTATGCTAACTAGCATCAATATACATATAACACTAAGATAACATAGAGCAATGGGGAAGGGAAATGAACTAATCTATGCAAAATGAAAAAGAGAGTTAGAGAACTTACATTTGGGGTGGTTGTTGATGTATCTATCTCTCCAGAGAAGCAACACACTAAGAGAGAATCGCTAGTAGGTGGAGAAGGGGAACATTGTTCTTGTCCTACAATCACTATAGATGACCAATAGTGCAAGTAACAACCCAAGTAATAAGAAGAGTGTCCAATATAGTCCAAGCCAAGTGTAAGATGAACCAAGGGCTGAGTGAACATATGTGAATTTGGTGTAAAAGAGTAGAGCATATGAAAATTCCTATGATTCTGGATTCTTTATGAAATTTCAATGATAGGTATATATACAACACCATCACCTGTGGGCAATGGCATCAGCTAGGGAAAAACCTAACACTAACACCATCACCCAGGGGTGATGGCATCGGCCAAGGATGATAAGTGTCATGAAAAATGAAATAGGTTTTTTGGATCAAGAAAATGGATGAAAAAAGTGCCAAATGGTGAAATGCAAGCAAGGTGTCAGACATGCAATGTGTATGAGACATAAAGGGAAAATGATAACTAATGCAAGGACAACTAAGGTTGGGACCACATAGTGATACTCTCTCTATGTATTGTCTCTAACCCATAATGATTACATGAATAATCATTCCCCATTCCCAATAGGCCCCAAGGAACCCACTCAAGAAATAGATGCATCAATGACCCTTATCTGCACAAAAGGAAATTTTTAGTAACATGTATGAAAGATGAAAAGTGAAAATTAGGTGTATACACCACACATTTAGCTTTCTTGGGACTTAAGAAACAATAATGACATGCATCTAGATTTCTAGTGACTTAAGTAACTATAATTCCATACATCTAGATTAGTAGTGACTTGAGAAATAACGATGTTACACATCTAGATTGGTCATGACCTAAGGAACAATAATGTTACACATCCAAATTAGTCATGACCTAGAAAAAACAATGTCATGCATCTATATTGGTCATGACTCAAGAAATAATAATGTCACATGTATGGATTGGGCATGACTTAAAAGATAATAATGTCACTCATCTAGATTGTTCATGACGTAATAAATTATAATATGATACAAGTAGATTAGAAATGACTTAAATAATAATTATTCCACACATTTTGATTAGTGTGTACTCACGAAATAATAATGATACTAGTTTATTTAGAATAAGTTTATAGTTTCCCTGAAATTTATATTAGTAAAAATCATAATAAAAACCTCCATCAAGTAGTGGTGTAATGGAAATTGGTGTCTCTTGTTAATGGGAGGTTCAAGGTTCAAATCCCACTCAATGTTATGTTTTTCTACTAATTAATTAATGTTCCACTAAAGGGTTATCATGTGCTAAATAAATTTCACTCCATAGGCACACCATGATAATGTGATCTAAATGCTTAGAATATCATTCTTATATAGGTCCATCATTAGTGTGGGGTCCAACTATCTTGTATACCATTAGCAAAAAATATAATCACAAAAAATGGGATGCATGAAACTCATCAAGAGATAAAGAGATTTTTTTTATGGTTGTGGGAGTAATTTCAAGGTACATCCATTTACCAAACTAACTATTTCTTTATCTACATGTGGTCACAAGGATTAAAGGGGAAAGTTGAGAAAGAGGTTACACAAGTTGATGCAACTAACTTTATCTTTATCTTTAAGTGCATGCATGTGGCCACAAGGATTAAATGGGACAGTTGAGCAAGAGGTTACAAAAGCTTGTTCCAAATTTAGTAGTTGCATTAGTTATAAGTGATCATGTCCATTGTATAATATAAAAAAATTTATGTGAAATTTTAATTTTATAAAGAGATTAATTTTGTGATAAATTTGTAATTAGATATACTATCAAAACTAGCGAAAAATTATAGTACAATGAGGCTGTAGTGCATGAAATCTTGAAAGAAAACTAAGGGAAAAAAATGTTGCACCCAACCTATAATAAATTATACATTCCAAATTTAATGTAAAATAGAGACAATTAAAATTATGACAATATAAAATTCCCAAAACAAAAATCAACATAAACCTATTATTTAATTCAAATTCTAATATTATTAGGGACTAGAATAGTTGTGAAGATTTCTATATCAAAGATATTGTAATCGATTGGAATTATGGGATTCATCCCCACCACAAATATTTGGCCCAAATTTTTTACATGGAATTCAAAATACACTAAAAACATCAAAATGTATGAATTGGTTTGAAATTTCACCTTCAATTTCATCCACTTTGAAGTCGAAATGTCAATTAAACAACTTTAACACTAAAATTATGGTTAATCTAATCAAAGTACTAAAAAACTGTGTATTAATGAAATAATATTATTTTATTATCAATAACAATAATCATATATATCCTAAACCATATTCATTTTAATACAATAATTTTTACTAACACATATGAGCTAACTAAGAATGTAAAAACTAGGGGTAGATAGGATTGCATTGATTCTGGACTAATATGTGATGGTTGTGTTTTGGAACTATATAGGAAGGATGTGTAAATTTTCATCAAATTATCATGAAATTTTGGAAGCATACTTTTGCAATCTAGACAAATTCACATGTCTTGAAACAAGTTATGGAGATGATTTTTTTACCTTGGCCAGATTCGTCCTCTGTTGACTGTGGTTAATTCTAAATTCTAGCATTATGTTCCTTTATTTCTATAGATTTTTATTCTATAATCCAAATTATACTATTGTAGTTGTGTAGTTGATTATATATCTCATTCTTCTTCTTATATTTGGGAGATAAAGAGGGACTAACACTTTTGGGTTGTGTGGCACCCACCACACCTATCCAACAATACTCTGAATAGGAGCCAAACCTTTGTAGTTCTTCACCTAGTGAATGTGTGTAAGATGTGTATTGTAGTATGTTTTGGTAATAAAAACATTATTTGAACATCTAGAAATTGACAATGATCTTTAGCATGTGTAATATCTTTGCAAATGTCCTAGGGAAACTTTTAGTGATGTGTGTAAAATTAGATCTGGATGAATATTCTTGAGAGATTGGTTTTGTTGTTTTGATCTCCTAGGTAACCCAAATATATGATATGTGAGTGATTTCACTTTTTTGGGAGTGAATCTCACCCTTTTTAAGTTTTAAATGTCTTAATTAACATACATAAAAAGGATGAATAATGTTATAGGTAGATATTATGATTTAATTAACTTCCAACATTAATTACACTAATCAAAATAATGCTTTTCAAAGTTATTATTGATCTAAAACAATAAAAACAAAAGGGAAAGAGTACACTTAGATGATTCTACATGGATCTAGAAGATTCTAGGTGGTTTTAGTGTTAGAACATGTAGATCTGGAATTAGAAATTTTTCATTAATGAAACTGTAACCTGAAACTGAGACTGGTCAACAATGTATAACTTGGTCTATAGTGTTTGTACAGTCCTGACCCTTCTGTACGGTCTTGGAACTTCTTGGGATTTTATTTTGCAACTTCATGGGTGCTTCGCTTTCTTAGAAATGTGTGTCCTTATCTGTCTATATTCTTCACTCACCTTCAGAATGGCTCTGTAAACTTCTCAAACAAACCCTTGTAGTGTAAGGAAGAGTTCCTGTAAAACAAAGTTAGGTGGGTTATGTGAACCACTATGCACTACTAATATCGACCACTACTCTGAACAGGGATCAAACCACACATCGTTCTCCTAGCATGTGATATTTATTGTAGTGCAATCAAAACTTGACAATCGTGCTTTGATAATGCTTCACTTGAGTTTCACACTTGCTCAAATACTTAGGAAGGGTCACTTTTCTTGCTTATAGGATGAAGATGGAGAATCCTAGACCTATGAGGAGACTTCAAAATAGAGGGTGTTTCCCTAATGGATATGCATGAGCTATTTTGTAGTTTAGGGATATTTGAGTGCCTTTAGTGCTTTATTTTGCATGAGGAGTTCATAAAGTGCCAGGTCCCTAAATGAGGTATGATTTACTTGCTTATATATGCTTCCTAAAGGTTTTTATGTCATGAAAGGATTGACCAAGGGGTGTATATTTGTTTGTAACAATGTTATAGAATTAAATAATTAATCAAAACATGTCAGTCCAAAACCATACAACATGGGTCAAGATATGTAATTCTACAAACCTGACTAAAACTGACATTTTTAGATCTAGGAGGGAGAAAAGATCATTTTAAATTCATGGGCCTAAGGATGGATGTTTCTAGATGTATTTTATAGTTAAACTTCAGAAACTAGTGATATAGAGTTGTGAAAAGATAAACAAGTGCATGAAGTGCTATCAGGGTGTGCTAAGCAAGAGTGAGGAGAGTAGATTTATTTATGCAAGTGTGCAATATCAAGATCAACAATGTTGAAGGATAGATTGCCAAATTTGAGTGTCTACATTTTTCCCCCTTTAAGTATGAAATGAAATTACATGCTTAAAGGAAAATATACTTGAGTGTGTAGAAACACTTTGTCTTTGCTCGCAATAACTTTGTTTTGTAGTGTCCTATTGTGTTGGTGTTGGCATGCTACAAAATGAAATCTACAACATAGAGTGTAATCAATGCCCAAGATAGGAAATTGAATTTTAACTCAAATGTAATAAAATAACTATTGAAAATAAATTTGCAACAAGAAATGTCAAAAGAGATGTAAAACATGAAAGGAATACCCCTATTTGTTTACAGGGATTGTGCTCCATTCTTGTGCCTTGGATATTTTTATATTTTTTGAAATTTGTTGAAAAATTGGGGATGATAAGTCCCCAATTGTGCTGAGGATAGGTTGATGCATTAGGTGTACCAACCCAACACATGAATTTCGAAGAGAAGAACCAAAAAGATGAGGATCTGAAGCACCCCGCCAATGAAGAAGACCGTATTCAAAGTCATTTAGTAACTTTGATATCTTCCCCTTAAGTGCAAGAGGATAGGAAATTATGCCCATGAAGAGACTTAGCCTCACTTTGATACCTTCCATAATCCCACATGGACCATACCACTCTAGATGGATATAATCCCAATTTTGAAAATTAGGACACACAATAAAAGAGAGAAATAAGTTCCCTCATACTCTTACCATGTGTTGCACAACTAAGTAGAAACTAAGTCGAACTTATTGCATGCTGAAATTGAGTGAAGAAAGGAGACACATACCCCAAATGTGTCCAAAATTAGAAGTGAAACTATGTACCATGTAGAGAAAGAGAGAATGAAATACTTTATGCCCCTTTAATTTATGCCAAAATGAGTCAACATGAGTGTGAAAATATATGAAAATGTTGTACCAGTGATGAAAAATTTGATACTATTGAAAGATATAGAGAAAATACCCATGGGAAAAACTATATAATAAGGTCAAAACCACCCATATGGTCCTGACCAGACTGTAATTTCTGACCATGTGTAGTTTTTTATGAATTCCTATGTTTGGGTCCAATTTTGAGGTATTTATGTCTACCTCTGCATATGTTTGTGCCCAAAAAAATGCATGTGTCTATTGAAATGTAGAATAAACCCTTTATATTTTTTCCCTCTTTTGAGGCATATATGATGAATAATGTGATCATGTGGCTCAAAATAAAAGATGTATACTTATGTCTGAGAAGCTGAGAACTTGTGTATAACCTCTGAAAAGTTGATGTAGTGGCCACCAAGAAAAAACTATATTTGTAAGGGGAATGTGCATGGTAGAAACCATGGCATAAAATAAGAGCAAAAATAACAAGAAGCATGATAACCATAACAATGTCAATGCAACAAAATAGTAATAACAACAATAGAAAACCACGTGTCAATAGGTGCATATAATGTAGAAACAAATGCAATTATATCAAATAGTGTCACACAAAAGGTGAAGTTCCTGAAAATTGTATGCCTAGGTTTGGATCACCTGCAAGATGTGTTAGTTAATATAAAAATCACCAAATCAATACTATTAAAAATAATGGGCTTACACTGCCATTGCAGAAGTGAGGGATAATCATGGGTTCTTTATTGCATAAAGTGGGTAAAATATTCCTAATTTGAATCTATAACCTATACACAAACACACTTGGAGAAATGTTAGTTATTTTTTGTGGTTAGGGGACCTACCTCAATCAAATCCCTAATCTTTTCAAGGAGATAAAGGACATTTTATTGAAGTAAAAATGACAAAACAATTCATGAAAATGAAATACTATACCTGATCAGTTACAGCCAGTCACAGTTGTGATTCACTAAAAATCACATGGAAATCACAATCCAATCACAGTTGCAACTAACACCTGTGTTGAATTTATGTTAAAATGGTGATGTAAAAAGTTGCACTTATCCTTTTTTATCATCCTTCACCTCTCCAAGACCTGTAATACCAAAATATGCAAGAAAAGAAGCAAAAATCAAGTATGGGCTCAAGTGCACAAAGAGTCAAGGGGTTGGAATGATGGGGGTGAGTGGTGTTTTATAGTTTTTAAGTGCATAGAATAATGTGACACATATGGGTGTAATGTGCATAGATGGGTGAGATGATAAGGGTCCATAGTGCATTGGGCATGCAAATGGGTAGGTAGGATGGAAAAAAATTAAATGTGAGTGGGTGAGGGTTAGTAAATGAGTGATGAGGTGTTTTTTATCACCATTTTGTGGGGTTTTATATTTTTTATTTGCTTTTGTGGGATTATTTGATTTTTTGGGATTATTATGTTTTATAATGTTTTTTGGTATTTTCGAATAAGATACCTTATGTGTAAGGTGCATTTTCTAGTGTCTATATTTTACCCCTTTTGCGATACATGCTGCAACAAGTAGGATGCAATGTAAAATTTGAAGATGAGATGTGGGTTGTCTAACCCTATGAGAATGGTTTCCGTAGTTAAATGCTTAGATGGTTGACTAGATAGAAAAAAACCTAGAAATGTAATTGATGGGCCACTTTAGCTAGAGCTTGTGAAGGTGTCAATAGGTTGATTTCCCAAGGTAGAGAATATTTAGTCAATTAAATAAGGTTTTGTGATGATTTAATGCCATAAGATTGAAAAGAAGGGTTTTTTATGATATCCCCCTCAAGTGATAGTTTTTGGAGCCGAGGGTTTCCCCAACATAATGCAGGATGAAAAGTGGTAAGTTGAAAATGATAGAAAATGAACCTTGGTGAAGGCATGATGAGTGAAAGTAAGGACAATGTTTCCCTAGCCATGTGTAGGTGAAAATGTGATGATAGATATGTACAAAAATGGATGCAAGTTAGATAGTGTGAGAGATATATTGCCTCGGTCTAAAGTGATGAGCAATGATTACAAGGTGAATGACCTAAAAAGTGGTGATTATGAAAAAGTGTGCAGAAGGTAGTGGATGTCCAAGGATGTTCATTCCAAATGAGGTGGAATGTAATTGTGAAAGTTACATGGTTGCAATAGTGGAGTGCAAGAGGTGAGTAGGTGTATCAACATGGTTTGTAATAACAGTGTTGGTGAACACGTGATGAGATGGAAGGAATGATTCATGAGAAAAACAATTATCTAAAATAAGATCTTGAACAAGGTCTAAACATCACAAGATGGTGACATACTATCACGGTGTCTCATTGAGATCCTATGTGTGTGCATGAAAGTTAATTACTACTTGAAGTGAAGACCCATAAGATAAGAGTGAAAAAAAATACAATGTGTAGGTGTAATTGAAACAAGTGATTGGTGATAGATGGAATCGAAGGAAATTGTAAGTCCATGCATTGCTTCGTTTCCATCAAGGTGTCTATAGCCCTGACGAAGATACATTTGATTCTAGTCACAACATTGCTCTACTACTAGCCAGGTGTCTATAGCCCTAGTAGAGATACTAGAAATATTCCTGAGAGAGTGTTTTGATATTTCTCTTTTTTTATTTTTGAATTTGTAATTTTACTTAGGACTTTTTATTTTTTTTGACATGATATTTGACCTCTCTCATTTTTATAAGGGTTTAGAACCCTATTGTCTTGATGGAGGGAGTGGAAGTGATTATGGAGATGACATTGGCAAGCGTCAACAAATAATGCCATAATACCTTCAATACAAGTTGTTAAGTGTGTAAGAGTGCATGGATCTCTAAGAGGATAGTCATTCTTAATTCACCAAGTAAGGAGAGACCAAGTTCAAGCAAATGTAGTAGAGACTATTGGACTCACAAAATGTGACAACAAGATAATTAAGAGTTCACCAAAAGTTGTGAAACAAACCAAGACATGGAATGTGAATGAATTGTAAGTGAAGTATGTATTAGTGAACTAAGAAATAGAATGACATATGAATGAATGGAGAAAATGTGGAAGAACATCCATGAGCAATCACTCTTTATTGCATTTTTTGTGATATATAAATTGTTTTGTTTTTGTTTTTGAAAGATGTTTAACTTAGTTTTTGTGTGTGTTTTGGTTTGTGTTTGTGTTTGTGTTGTGTTTTTTTTGTGTTTGTGTTTGTGTTTGTGTCAATGGTGATAGAAAAAAATGTGTGGAGAATTAGGGTGTGTTTTAAATCTAGTCTAGATGAAGAGAAGTGAAATGTATGGGACATGTAGAAGGTGGTAGTGAAGACAAATGAGAGTCCCCCTAGTTTGTGTAGGGACTAGATGAATGAGAGACATGATGGAGAGAAGTAAGCAATAGATGAGGTGGATAATTGAATTTGATTATATGATGTGGATGAAGAGTGAATCAATGATAGAAAATAAAATCCATATAATGGTGGTATGTGGAGGATGTGAGTGTGGGGATAAAGAAAATAAGAAATATGTCAAGTGTGGTGCATGTGTGATAATGTTAGGTGGATGAGGACATGAAAATAGATCAATTGGAGAAGATAAATTGATATGAAGTAGGGTACTATTGATGATGTCAGGTGGATGAGGAGTGAAGAACATATTTATATCTGAAGGAAGCATAAGAGCCAAGGGTTTGGTTTTGTGATGAATGAGTATGATGAGAGGATGACTGTATGGAATAAAAATTGGTATGTAATAGTGGATGTCAATCAAATGAGAATGTGGGAGAAAATTGAAATGATGTGAAAGTGTAATTGGATGTGAAGGAGACTTGTCAGGAAAATGTGTAAGAACATAGGGTTGTGTGGTGGTGATAAATGATGTAAATGAAGGAGGACTTGGTAATAAGAAGGGTTCCTGGATGGTTAGTGATGTGGAAGAAGGGTCAAAAAGAGGTGAAGTAATGAGATAAAGTACAGGTGATTTGTGAATAAGATACCTGAGAATAAGTAGATATGAATGGTAAGGAATAGATGAAAGAGGATTATAAATGAACGCAACAGATGGTATAGGTTGACATGGTTCTTCATCAATTTTAAATATTAAGGAAGAAATAGAGGAAAATTTGTGGAAGCTTGTAAAATCCTCAGATGTATGTAATAGCCTCGTAATTGTGTAAAATCCACGGAACACTAAAAAAGAAACCAAATACTATGAAAAGATGTGAAATCCTACCAGAAGTTGTCAGAAGAACATAACAGAGCACAACATTAAAAGAAGTGACTTTTGGATGATTATCATAACAATATACTTATTATACTTGAATGTAATAGCTAGGTATAACAATGAGAAGACAATAAAAATAATAATGAGAATGAGAATAAGGTAAATAGAGAGGAGTAAATAGACTAAATAATAATTGAATGATGTAATGAGAGTATGTGAGATGTATGTGAAAGAATGATGTAATATTTATGTTGAATAAATAAAGATAAATATCTGATGTAATAAGTAATGTGTATGTGTGTTAACTGATTTCTGTATGTTTTACTTTATAATATAAACCACACTTTTGATACATCCTCAATGAAAAGGAAAACTACTTAACCCTTGCATCCATGTTGAGGCTTAAGGCCGAAAATATTATGATGCAATGGTGGTGTCAGAAGCAATAATGGTGATTGAATGAGTGATTATGAAGGCCATGTAGGTGTGAAAATTGGGTTTATGATAAGGGGGGTGTATGTGAGCAATGCGAGTAATGAATTAGAGGGCGTCGTTGTCGATATAAAATCACATGATGATATAGATGTTGGAATGAGTGATTTTGAGATTTTTCATTGATGTAAAAGCTCATTAATGACATAGAGGATGATTGGCATGATGATGACATGGTTAATCAATGTGTGACATGATGACATGAGTGGATACAATGAGAATGGTTTGGTCTAGTAGGCCTAATCAGGCGACTTAGCTAGACTAGGTTAAGTGCCTATAAACCTTAGTTTATAATTAAATAATTAAGAATATTTATATTCTTAATTATTTAATATAAACTATGTTTGTTTATGTTTAATTGATTATTATTAATCAATATTTAAATCAGGGTGCCTTTTTATAAAGTCACATCCCGTCACTTAATTGGTTCGTGACCCATGGGGTCAAATAAATATGATCATGTGGCATGATCATTTAATTCACATGGTGGACTAGTGGAGAGAAGTGAGGAAGGAGATCTGGACTGTAATTATGTTTCTCATTAATGGAATTATCTCTTTCCATGGTTTTTTACCCCTTGGGGGTTTTTCCACGTTAAATATTGTGTTTGTGTTATTTTATTTTATTGCATTTGTTATAATGTTGTTATAATGTTTGTTATATTAATTTAATTAATATTGAATCTTATTTAATGGTTAATGTGTTTAACCCCTCGGATCTGACATGGTATCAGAGCAGGTTCAAAAGGTTTCAAATAAATAAATTAATTTAATCTGGTGCTTGGGAGTCTAGAACTACATTTTTAATACCTGAATTGTTTTTCCTCTTTTTTTTGCACAAAACACCATCAATGCTTGAATTTAATGATGTTGCATTAAAGGGATCGAAGATACCTTTCCAACGAGACCAATTTTTCCTAATTTGGAGTTGTGGAGAGAAAGTTATGGCCATTTAAAGTTGTGCATCTCAGGAGGAACAACAAGTCGACATGTGGCAGTTTCTGATTTGCTTCAGGTTTGCCTATGTGTGCCTTTGTGATTATTTCCTTCTTTCCCTCATGTCTACCTTTTACTTTTCCATGTGTCTCCTTTGACTACCTCAACCCTTCCCGGACCCAAAACCTTTTATTTGAAACTCGGTTTATTCCGCGGACTTGAGGTCCACGAAATACATTTGGTTGAAAATCCTGCGGAATTACGCCACGTGTCCTTCCTTTAGCCCTTGGTTCTGTGACATGTGTCTTCCCTGTTAAATCAATTTATACCTTTATATTATTTACTTTCCTTGATCAAAGATCATTATATGTGATTTGATTAATAAATTCGGTTAGTATTTAACATATGCGGCCTGCTTAATACTACTAAGCCTTGGTCACGAACCCGAAGTTGCAATTAATCTCCTTGATAAAGATGGAAAGATCATCATCAATTTGAGTATTCTCAAATCTTGTTTAGTTATGTAAATTACTTACTTATTTTAAGTAATTTTAACCAATTATCAAAGATAAGTCTTGTTAATGACTAGTTAATGGATTTGAAATCAAGATCTAGTTGAGTATATTAGTATGTGATTACTAAAAATAGTATTATATGCATATCAAATGACACTTGGGGATGCCTTTGTGTTTGTATTGGAGACGTCCAATACTGATTGCATCTAATATATATTTTACAAGATTAATATGTTGAAATTATTCAACATATTGGTAATATAACATGGTTAGTTGTTAAGCATATTGTTATTTAAGTTGGTATACAACTTGTTTTTTAACCTATCAATGTAAAATTTATAGATGGTTAAAAGTGAAATCAATAATGATTTATATTATGCTTATTATGATGTCTATATGGATATTGTGATTCTAACCATGTTGATGTTGTGTTAGATATAAAATATACAGCTAGATATGTGTTCAAGTTTTTTGGTACATGTGCCATTACTTGGAGCAGTAAAAAGCAACCAACAGTCTCCATTTCTTCTACTGAGGCAGAGTATAGAAGTGCAATGGAAGTAGTGAAAGAAGCCATGTGGCTAAAGTTATTGTTGGAAGAGATACACATGGAAGCTAAAGGAAGTACTCCACTTCTATGTGATAGCCAGAGTTGTATTTCTCTTTGCTAAGAATCTAGTTCAACATCAAAGGACAAAGCATATAGAGATTCATATGCACTTTATCCGAGAGAAGGTTCTCTGTGGTGATATAGATCTCCAGTACTGCTCGACTGAAGATCAAGTTGCAGATATGTTTACAAAGTCATTGTGTGTTGTAAAATTCTGCAAGTTTTGTGCAATGTTTGGCCTTTCAGAGTTTCCATTGAGGGGGAGTGTGCATGGAAATGTCACCTCCTAATGGTCAATCCGGTTGATATCTCCTTCTCCTCTATACTTTTGCTCCATTTGTAAAAATTGTAAAAATATCTTATGATCTTTGTAAACTTATCACTCTAAGTTTACGGTGTACAGTCCAGTGTGTTGCATCTATTTGTAAAGGAGGTCCTTGTGTTATAAAAGGCTCCTAGAGATGTTGGTTGAGATTTTTTCCATGAGAAACTGTGAGATGTAGTCTCACAAATCATGCTTAGCCTAAATCATAACTTATGATTTATGGATTCCAAATCCTTTTTTACCAAAAGGTAAGTTGAGCATGATGAAGGTGTATATATCCTTCAAAAGTGATATGCTAGCCTAAACCTTCATTATGGTTTATGGATTTGTAAATCCTGTTGTATAAACAGGTAATGTTGGCATATGGTTCCCCACTTAATATTAAGGGGGAGTGTTAGAATGTAATATTAAGTGCCTATAAACCTTAGTTTATAATTAAATAATTAAGAATATTTATATTCTTCATTATTTAATATAAACTAAGTTTGTTTATGTTTAATTGATTATTATTAATCAATATTTAAATCAGGGTGCCTTTTTATAAAGTCACATCCCATCACTTAATTGGTTCATGACCCGTGGGGTCAAATAAATATGATCATGTGGCATGAACATTTTATTCATGATGGTGGGTTGGTGGAGAGAAGAGAGGAAGGAGATATGGACTGTAATTATGTTTCTCGTTAATGGAATTATCTCTTTCCATGGTTTTTTACCCCTTGAAGGGGTTTTCCACATTAAATTTGGGTCTGTGTTATTTTATTTTATTGCATTTGTTATAGTGGTGTTATAATGTTTGTTATATTAATTTAATTAATATTGAATCTTATTTAATGGTTAATGTGTTTAACCCATTGAAGGCCCAAGAAGCATGATTTCCAACTTGAATAGATAACTTCAAATGGTTCAATTCTGCACATGACTTTGCATGGGATGATAATTTAATGGATGTTCATGGATATTTTTTACATTGAGATACTATCATTTTTAAAAAATAATGGAGTGGTTTCATTTTCATACTTTTATGAACGAATGTTAAGAAGTCAAACAACTTTTTATGAGTTTGAAACCCTAGGTTGAGAGCGATGGAGAATATATTCTTGGTATGAGCCCATAATGGATTGGTTTTTAAAATTTAATTTTTGGAGGTTTTATAGGACTCCTCCATATTTCTAGTGAGGTATGTTAGAGTCTTGTGACAGTATGTGGGCCCCACTCAAAAAGGAAAGTTTCTGGAGATTTTTTAGTTTGTGGTAAATGTTTTCCATTGAACCTATTGACTAAATCACCATCTATGAAATCTTGGGATTTTACTAGACTTCCATGATAGTTTCAGGTCATGGTTGAGGTCCTAGAGGGAAAAAGTGTGCCCTATCTTTGAAGACTAGTTTTAGGGCCTAAAAGGGCAGTTTAGTTTAGCAGTGTTGGAAAATAGAAGTGCTTGAGCACTCGTGAGCTTTGTGATGGAGTATAATGTACTTGGAGGTGTTTTAAACATCTCATATGACATGTTTCATTTTTTTGATGAGAGTTTTGAAATTTTACTGAGTATGGCATTTTGAGGTCACAAGTTGACCTAGTTTGATTGGTTCAGGACATGATTGCTTTGGCTAGAAGATTGATGTAGAAGACTTATGTTTTGGCTTATCTGATGTTGGATATAAATTTGAGAGTGAAGAGGGATGAATTTTTTCCTATTGAATGTATTTAGAGATCTCAAAATTGACATCAAAGGTGCAAACCAATTAAGTTTCTAAAACTACTTTCTGTGCAGTTTAATTTGTTGAAGAGGAAAAGAGGTGTGGTTTTCTTTTTTGGATGTTTCATGAGGTATAACAAGCATGTATGTTTTATAAACAGTTAAATGGATTTAAAATGAGTGGTTACATGAAATATTTGAGGTGTTCTTGATGTGATCTTGAGTTCCATTTGGTGAAGACTGGTTCCTAGAAGTACCTATTTTGAGTAGGAAATAGTCCTACTTGGTAGTGATATGAATAAAATTAATTGGTGCAAGAATGTTGTGAGCATGATGATTTTTTTCTATGATGTATTTGACATGTTGAGTAATTTTTAGGCTTGAAAAATTATGGTTTAAGTGTTTTAAGGTCTTTGATGAGCCAGGTGATGGGGTTTTGAGCCTATTTTGGGCTTGTACTTGTGTCTTGGTGCATTGTAACCTACATGGGTCCATGTTATGAATTTATATCCATTATAGTGTTATATTTTTAAGTGTTATGGTCTAAAATCATTGGTATGATGAACCTATGTTATGTTTTTGAGTGAATCGCACATAAACTGTGCATGTTTGGTTCAAATTTTGAACTAGTTGAATCGTAGATGGCTGAAGCAAGGTGACAAGAGAATCGATCAATAACTGAACAATCTTGTGAAAAGATTAGAAATGTGTGAAATTAGAATAGTTTGAGTGAGTAGCTTGAATGCTCATAAATTTAATGAAGGGATACATAAGTTAATGAGTAACCCGTAGTGCAATTGATCCTAGGTTTTGATAGTGAGTTATGATATGATTTTTTTTCGATCTCCATCAGAGTTGCTTGAAAGAATTATGATGAGATCTTCATCTTCGAGCTGATGGTGGATGAGGGGTTTTATCCCATTTTGGGCTAATAGTTTACACCAATGGTGCCATGACTGACATACATGGGTCATTCTTTATAAGTTGATGCTTATAAGTTTGGTGTTATGTTTTTATGTTTTATTGGTCAACATCATTGGTTATGGACTGACCTATGTTATGTTTTTGAATTGAGTAAGGCATATAAAAGTTCATGTTTTGGTTCAAATTTGAACTAGTTGAAAATAGAGGGAAAAATACGAGCTGGCGAGAGAGTGAAAGTGGTTCAAATGGGAATCAATATAGAGTGGAAAGTAAAGAATGATGATAGTGTACAATAGTATTGACCCAAATCAATCCAAGTTTGAAGAGTGTGAATATAGAGGAATAATTTATTCAGTGGTGTATTCAAAAAATTGTCCAATTCAAGTTCCTTTGTTGTGAGTAATTTAGGGGTTGGTATTCCTTGTGGGATTTGTTCAAAAAAATCATGTTGATGAAATTTCATGCAAGTCTAAGTTTAAATAAAAAAAAATAGTGAAAGGGTTTCCCACTATGTGTAAAGATAACATGCATTTCTCCTCCCAGGCAGATAAACTGATTCAGCGGCAGTTTCTAGGGTCCCTTAACTGAGGTTGAAAAGAGCAAGCTCTGATAGTTGTAGAAGATTTCTACTTAGCTAACATACAGTCTTTGGGACGTATTAAAGGCAAAGGGACAAGTGGTTGCGCGAAGGACGTTAGTTCTTGATAATGGGAAAAGTGGGACAAATATGAAAAGGAGAACTGTTATTACATGAAAGTCCTTTCGGCCGAAATGTCCGGAGGCAAATGTCTGGGCCGCGAGAGTAAACCGGACTTTGTCAAAGCAAGGGTTTAGGAAGGTTGGTGCTCCTTGTGGGGTTGGTGCCTCCACGTACTAAAGAGGAAATTTCAAAGGTATGGTGCTCCTGTCATGTGAATTGGCCTGCTTCACTAAGCTCTTTTTATATTTGAGTAATATAATCAAAAAGATTTAGTGGGTTTTCTTCCACTTGAGGTTTTCCCACTTACATCTTGTGTTTTTGTGTACTTTTCATGGTTATTCTCTTGTGGATGGTTGTTTGTACATGTGTTAAGATCACATTAATGCAATGGTTGAATGTTAATGGTTTTTTGTATGTAAAGTTAATTTGAATTGTTTATTTTTTGCATAAGGTTTTTTTGTGTTTAAGGATTCTGATTCACCCCCTTATCCCATCCATTTGCTTCCAACAATTGGTATCAAAGAAGGTCCTTTTGGAGAAACAGTTTAATCACTTGGAAGGATATCCTTTGAAGCACTAATATGGTAGGTAGGACAGGTTCAAGCATGAAGTAACCTCTGATCAGAATGAGAGATTGTTTGAAACCCTTAGGGTTTGACATATGGAATTCCATCTTTGATTTATGTTCACCATCTCCATCTTCTTTGAAGGTTAATGAAGAATGAAAATAATATAAGGAAGAACATGCTTTGGTTTTAGGCCTTGTAGAATCAAGGATATAAAAGATGAAGAGTGTAAAATTGCTCAAACTTCCTTTCATAGTCAAGATGAAAATATGATTTGGTATATTGATACTGGGTGTTCTACTTATATGACTAGTGACAAAATAAAATTTACCTCTTTGAAGAAAAACACAACAGGTTTTGTTAGGTTTGGTGATAACACTGCGATAAAAATGGCAGGAAGGGGCTCCTTGAGTTTGGATAATGGGAAGACCCTCACTAAGAATTTCCTATATGTTGAGGGACTAAAACACTAACCTACTCAGTGTAATTCAAATGTGAAAACAAGGGTATATCCTAACCTTTGATGATAAGGGATGCAAAATTAGAAAAAGAGAAACAAGTAAGCTTGTTGCCAAAGCCAAGAGGACTGAAAATAACATGTACATTTTGAAGGAGGTTAACAAAGAAAGATGTCTTATGAGAAATCTGAATGATAGTTGGTTATGGCATAAGAGATTAGGTCATGTAAACTTTGATAATCTTGTCAAGATCAACTCTAACAATTGTGTGAGAAACATGCCAAGAATCAAAAAAACCAGAAGATACCTTATGTAAAGCATGTCTTCATGGAAAGAAAACTAGAAGAAGGTTCAAGACCAAGGAACATGATTCTACCACTAGACCTCTATAACTGATCCACACTGACCTATGTGGACCTATGAGAACTGAAAGTACATCAGGTGACTATTATTTCATGCTTCTAATTGATGATTATACAATATATACTTGAGTTGCTTGTTTGAGAAAAAATTAGATGCATTTGAGGTTTTCAAGTCATTCAAGGCTCTCATCGAGAATGAGAAAAATGGGAGAACCAAGAGAATTAGATCAGACAATGGAGGTGATTTTTGGTCAGATTTATTTGATGAGTTTTTTAGAATTCATAGCATTAGAAGGTAAATTTTCAGTTTCTAGAACACCACAAAAAATGGTGTGGTTGAAAGAAAGAACATGATTGTTCAAGAGATGGCAAGGACTATCTAAATGAATCTAAGCTACTTGATGGTTATTTGAAGGAAGAAATTTGTACATCTATTTATATCCTTAACATATGTTAATTAAGGTAAATAGTGATAAGACTCCATATGAACTATGGAAAGGTAGACCAACAAATGTGGAGCATTTCAAAGTTTTTGGATGTAGGTATTTTTTCAAAAGGACTGAAGATAATCTACGTAAGTTTGATTCTAGGAATGATGAAGGTATATTTTTGGGATATTATTCAAGGATTTTAGCTTACATTGCTACAACAAAAGGTTGATGACAATAGTTGAAATTGCAAGTGTGAAATTTGATGAATCCTATCCCATAAGGTCCACTCTTAAGACAAAAGAGACACCACAAGAGAATGATCCTAAATAAGAAGAAGAGGTTGTACAAATAAATGAAGAATAAAATGATGAAGAATAAATACAAGACACCAAAGCACCATCAAGACATATTAGGAGAGATCACCCTGAAGATCAAATCCTAGGAAAGAAGGATGTTGGAGTTACTACAAGAAGGAAATTGGTAAGTCTTCAAAACCAAGAAAATATGCATTCTTATAAAATTTGAGCCTAAAATGTTGAAGAAGCAAGGAAGGATGAATGTTGGATCAAGGATATGAATGAAGAACTAGATCATATTGAAAATAATAGAACTTGGGAATTAGTGCCTAGACCAAAGGATAAGAATGTTATTGGGACTAAATGGGTGTTTAGAAATAAACTCAATGAGAATGGAGAAGTTACAAGAAATAAGGATAGATTGGTCTATAAGGGGTATGCACAAGTTGAGGGAGTTGATTTTGATGAAACATTTTCTCCAGTAGCTAGAATGGAACCATTAGATTGTTTCTAGCATATACAGGGTTTAAGGGATTTAAGGTGTACCAAATGGATGTCAAATCTACATTTTTGAATGGTAATCTAAAACAGGAAGTGTACATTGAGAAACCTAATGGATTTTCTTTAACAGATAAGAAGGATTATGTATGGAAAATAAAAAAGGATCTTTATGGACTAAAGCAAGCCCTATAGGCATGGTATGGAAGACTTGACAAGTACCTGATTGAACAAGGTTTCAAAAGAGGAGTTGCTGATAGTAACCTATATATCAAAAAGGAAGAAGGACATTTGTTAATTTTGTAGTTTATGTGGATGATATCATATTTGGGGGAAGCAATGAACTCATGACTCATGAATTTGTAGATGTTATGAAGAGAGAATTTGAAATGTCCATTCTTGGAGAGCTGTCTTTCTTTCTAGGACTACATGTCAATCAGTCTAAGGAAGGCATATTCATATATCAAGCCAAATATATCAAGGAGATGTTGAATAAGTTATAAATGGAATATTCAAGTCATGTTGGAACCCCCATGGTCACATAATGTAAACTAAGAAAGGAGGATGACTCACCTAAAGTAAATCAAAATGAGTACAGATCCATGATTGGTAGTCTCTTGTATGCTACTACCTCTAGACCAGATATCTTACAGGATATAAGTCTTGTTGGAAGGTTTCAAGAGGATCCAAAGGAAACTCACTTGTAAGTAGTAAAGAGAATCTTCATAATATCTCAAAGCGACTTCTGATTATGGGCTATGGTATCCAAAGAGTGATAATTTTGAATTAAAGGATTTCACATATGCTTATTAGGTAGACAACCTAGATGACAAAATAAGAACTAGTGGAGGAGCATTTTATGTTGGTAAGTGTCTTCTTTCTTGGATGAGTAAAAAAATATCTTTAGTAGATATTTCCACATGTGAAGCTGAATATGTTGCAACTGCACTATGTTGTGCACAAGTCTTATGGATGAGACAAACACTAGAATATTACAAAGTAGTGTGTGATGGGCCTACTCCTATTTTTTGTGATAGTACAAGTGTCCATTAGTGTTTCCAAGAATCCTATTTGTTGCATTCTAAAACAAAGCACATTCCAATCAAATACCATTTCTTGAGATTAAGTGAGTGAACAAAGGATCAAGTTGGAGTATGTATCCACCAAGGAGGAGATAGTTGACATTCTTCACAAAGCCACTTCCAAAACCAACATTTGAACACCTAAGATAAATTTTGGGAGTGATTCTCTTCCCCTAGAATCATTAAGAGATCAAGGACTTTGTGAGGGAGCAATAAAAATTAATCATCAGCTCCAAGAAACCATGAATAGGTGTAACATTAGGAGGTGCGTAAGTGATTTTTTAGGTTTGTTCATAAGTTGATAGAGTCCACTAGATGTGTGTTTGGTATTCATTCAAGGTTGGGGTGCATCAAAATGTTGTATATGCATAATGAGTAAAAACATTTAAGTGTGTGCCATCTGGGTTTATATGTTGAATTTGAGTATGAATCCATGAATCATGACTGAGGTGTCTTTAGAGTACCTTTGCATATTGAAATAGGAATGAAGAAGTACAAGCATGATTAAGTCTCTAAAATGAAAAGGATGTGCTTCTTAGCTGATATGGGTCATTTCAAGCTTATGCATAGTTGTATTGAGGTCTACATTATCATCAAAATATGAGTATTAGATTCTAAGAGAGGTTGCTAGATCATTTATGTTTGAGATGAAGAGTTGAAGCATGATGGACTATGAAGATTTCAAGTTGTGATTTTCTATATGGATCATGAATGCATATCTATGTATGGATAATTGGAGTCTCCATTTTTGTCATAGATAAGGAAGATGCATGAAGGTAGCAATCACATTTTGTACATGAATTATTTGTGATACTTAGCATGATAGTATAGGTTGAGGGGGAGATTGTATGCTCTCAATCACAAGAAGTTGAGGTTAAGTATGCTTGCAGGGATTGTGTATTAGAAAATGCATCTCAAACAATGAAAATTGATGAATCTTTGTATTAGTGAGGTACAAGTATATGAGAACTAATTGATGGTCATGTTTTCTAAAGGTAAGGATGATCATTGGAGCAAGTGTTTTAGTCCAGTAAGGAAGGATTGTATGGCCAAGAAATTTGATAAATGCATCATGAAAGGTGTTATTGTATACTCCAGGGCACTTTAGGTGGTTTTTGTGTACTAAGATCAAATTGTGCTACAAGGTTATGGAAGCATTATCAAGGTAGGGGGAGATGGTGATTACCTTATAAGTGATTTATAGGTGTCTAGAATGTAGTGAGACAAAATGATAGTGCATATGTGTAAGAACATCGACAAAACTTATGATAAGGATAAGGTATGATCATTCATTGAAGTTGTTATAGTATCTTAAGGATAAAATGTGCTATCACAGAGCTATAAATGAGGTTTCTAGATGTTTCAATATGAATACATGTATAAATGGATAGTTGAAGTGGTTTTCACCAAATGATTTCATGTGAGGAAAAGTATGTTTGTATGGGTCTGTATGATGTATATATTGCAGTTTGATAAGTGAACATTATGATGTTTTTATTATAACTAACATGTTACATGAGGTATGTAGAAGCTTATTAGAGCAGGGGAGTTGGGTATGAATCTCAAACAAGGGATGTATCTATCAAAGAAGGTAGGACAAAAAGTTTAATATGTGTTTACATGTACATTGGCAAGGAGAGTTAAGTCAAGTGATCAAGATGACCTCATTATCTTAAAAGAAAGGCTAAAACATACTGAAAATGTGAGTTTCACGGCAAAGGAGTTGATGATGGTTGAACATCTTCATAACATGAAATCAAGGTAAGAGCTCATAATCTTGTGTTTTTAGTTAGATATGGGAAAGGTATGAATCTAGGGGGAGCTATAAGGTTATATGTTTATGTTGTTTATGGGCCTCTAGAGCATGGATAATTTGTTCTAAAATGCTCTTGAAGATTTAGTTTAGGGATTTAGGCCTAATATTATTGACTTAAGCCATATGGTAGATCAAGTATGTTTTGCAAGCTTTATCAGTAGAGATGGATCAAGAAGAAGGTAAGAATGATAATTTTATGTTGATCCATGCTCAGAATTATTTTGGCATGAGTATGATGCTTTTGTTCTAGGGGGCTACAGTGACCAATTTCTCTAATGAATTTTAAAACATAGTCTATAGTGAAGTAAGATAGATTGGTATGCTTGTATGATGATTTAGGTTGATGTTTTCACTCAAAAATATCTCCAAAGAAGTGGAAGGAAGATGAAGAATGATTACACGGGTATGTAAATTTATTATTAATGTAAAAAAGGGGGAGAAGAAAAAGGTAGGTTTTTCCATCAATGAAAAAGGGGGAGATTATTGGCATGAGTGAGTTTGAGAGTTTTCATTGATGTAAAAGCTCATTAATGATAAAGAGAATGATGAAGAACTGCTAGAGGATGCTTGACATGATGATGAAATGGTTAATCAATGTGTGACATGATGGCATGAGTGGAAATAGTGAGAATGGCTTGGATTAGTAAGCCTAATTAGGTGACCTAGCTAGACTAGGTGATAGAGCATGATGAATAGAGTTACATGATAAATTGAGGATCATGGTAGAGACATGGAGAGAATGATTGGAGAGTATTGAGACAGTCACATGAGATTTAGGGTGCATGTACAGGTGAAAGACTCGGTTTCAGGTGCTCATCAATATCTAGTCTAAGTGCTTTGAGGCCAAAGGAAGCATGAGAGTAAATTATAGAGCCATGTGAGCTCATGGAAGCATGTAGGTGAGTGAGAAATGATGTTTCAATGACAATCTTGGTCAAAAACGTTCTCCATGATAGTACAGGTAGTATAAGGTCTCTAAAGGCAAAATATTTGGTGTTTGATCTTAAAAAATTCTTACAAAGCATCTAGATGATAAAGAAAAACCAATGCATGCTTAGTTTATTTGAAATCTCATTTGGAGTTGGTGAAATTATTATGATAGTGATGTAAGAGTGAGAAAATGCCCCTGTTGAAAAACTTAGTTGAGTAATCAAATGGAAATTCCTTTCAACAGGAGCTAGGAATAGTTGAATATGACTCTTCTGACATAAATTGGAGAGTGGTGAAGTGTAATGAACCCACCTAGTGTTTATCAATGTTGAAAACAGTCAATGGAATAGGCTATTACACATAAATCTAGTTGAGTGACTAAGTGTTTGATCTTCCTATAAAGTTGAAGGGATATGAACCATCTAGCTCAAATTGCTTGAACTCTTAGGGAAGCCATTTACGGTTAGTAACTGTTATAAACTCATGGATTGCATCTTACTAGTTCGAATGAGAAGTTGAAGAGACCATCTTGGTCAAGTAAAACTGAGAAGTCAAAAAGGATAATAAGAACAAGATCATGAATGTGAAGAGTCAAATTGTGACACCAAAAGACATGAAGCTGTAAGGACTATCTCAAAAGCAAGTAAATTCAAGAAAATGATACGGAAGTTGAAGTGAATAGTTTTGTATTTTGATGAGATGAGCTCGAGCTAATGCATTATGTTTGGTGTAAGATGGTGAAAATATAGAAGTTGAGAGGATATACAGCTGTGATTGAGTCTTGAACTCAAAAAGGAGACTATAAAATGACTAAGAAGTTGAAAAAGTGAAGAAAAGGAAAAGATTTTTCTATGACAAAAATTAATGATTTATGAGAAGGATATATAGTGTAGTCATAAACAATGATTGAAAGGGATTTTGAAGTGTATTGATATGACTTGCAGGTGAAAGAAAATGTGTGAAAAACATAACAATTATGCATTGCAAAACTATGAAAAGTGTTACAGTGTATTGATACAATACATAGAAAATTGTGAGATCATAAGATTAGGAAATATAATGTTTACATTATAATGGGATATTTACTGAAATTTAAATAAGTAGTTTATTAGTTAATATTTAATATTGTTATATACAATATTAAATATTAGGTTAGAATTTATATTGTTAAGATATATTGTTTATTGTTGTAACAATATATCGTATTTAGTGGTTTGCTGAAGTATAAGATTTTGGGTATGAGAAAACAATGGAGAGATAATAGGAATCACATTCCTATATATTTGTATTGTATCCTCGAATGATACATAATAAGAATAATTATTATATTATTTTGTGAGTTCATTTTGAACCAAATTCTAGATTTGGTATCAGATTAGCCATCCTATTCCGTGATGAGCTTTTCATGGAAAGCTAATACATATATGATGGGAAGTTTTTTATGTTCTTCATTTCCCTGAAGTAATGTTACTATACTTTGATTCTGAGCTATTAGCTAGGCAGTTTAGAATTTATTTGAGTAGGAATATATTTAATTCTTTTTCTAAAGTAGAAACGCCATTGTTAGCATCAACATCTTCACTATATTTTATTGGCTATGGATATAAAATAATTCATATCGCAGAGAGAATGTTGATTAGTCATGCATTGAATTTGTTCAGTTTATAAAGTCTTACACGGCCCACATCTATTTTTGTTAGCATATCTACTTGTGGTCATTTCCATCGTGTTGATCAAAACTACAATTTAAATAGATGCGAACCTGCGCAGGGATAGCCAAGGAATAATTTGTCATCTTATCACCCAGTTTGAATATGTATGTGATTTAAACAAGGTGCTAGTGGTATTCATATCAATTAATCCTAGTAAATCAGATTAAGTGTAGATCTTTTTTAATATATCTGATCTTAAAAGAGTGGCGTAGAAGAATTCAGAGGAGCACGCCCATTGATTTTTCGTCTTTAAGGTGAATCTTATGAGATTTTAGGAGCACAAGAAGTTGGACCCCTCTGTCGTCCATGGTGTTAGAAAGTTCTCTGATTTGATGGAGGAGTTTCACAGTCAATATATTGGCCTCAGGGTGGCATCATTTCTGAAATCTAGCACAACTGAAGCCTACTGGGCGTTCAACATGACTGGAGCTTTGGAGGGAGTGAATTTCTTAATAACGGGGAAATTGTTAAGCTTGAGCGAGAAAAAATTGGTTGAAGACCACAAGTGTGATCCTTCAAAGCAAAGAGATTGTGACTCTGGCTACAATGGCGGGCTTATGACAAGTGAATATGAATATGCAATAAAATATGGTGGATTAGAAAGTGAGAAATACTATCCATGTATATGGGAAGAGGAGATACTTGCAAGTTCGACAAGAGAAAAATTATGGCTGAAGTTTCCAATTTTAGTGTCGTTTCAATCAACAAAGATCAAACTGCTTAAAATTATCAGAGTATTATCTATGTCACAGTTTTTTAATTAATTAGTTATTGATTATAGTGTCTTGTTATTCTAAGTTTAATTTGGTCTTAGGTAAAAATTGAGTCATGTTTCAATATAGTTGGTTATAAAGAGATATTTCTTATTTTCATTGTAGTTAATTAAAATTATTAGGATTATTGTCAAAAGTGTTTGTAGATGGTTTAATCTCAATATTTAATTGGATTTAGTTTAGTTTCATTATTAATTTTTTAATCGATGTCATATCTTCATGTTAAGTTTTATCGTTGTTAAGTCTATTTTGTGAGTTAGGTCATTGTTGTACTATTAATTTTTTTATGTTTATCAAGTCGTCAATGTATTGTCAAAATGTGTCTAGGTGAACAATAGGTTATGGAGTACATTAATGTCAAAAAAGTTTTATAATTTTTGTCATCAAATTGGTTGTCATAGTCTATAATGTCAAAGTGTCATAAAGTCATCATGTGTTATGTAGTCCTTGTTTTGTCAAATTCATGTCAAATAGATGATTTTAGGTGGTGTCAAGAGTCAATGAAAAAATATTGAAAATAAAAAAATTGCCTCACGGATGCATTTTCAGTGTTACCCGACGTCCGAAAAAATAAAGTGTTTCACATTGTGGGAGGGAAGATATAATAAACAATGTGGAAATAGTTGAGCTTCATATCCAAATCTGGCTGAGTTAGCAGCATGTTATTGGAGGATGGAGGCAATGGAGGCTTGGAGGTCAACCAATGACCTCTCGTCAGTCACCAACGACGGGGCAACACAAGTTGTGGTGGCATTTTGTGGTGTGAGTTTGCTTTCAGTTGTGTGCTTCAGTTTCATAGAAACTGTTTTTCAATATAGTGGAAATTTCACATTTCAGGGGGGAAAAATAAGAACCAATGTTCCATTTCCTGTTCACTAGTGTATGTGATTATTCCTATAAATTCCCCAATGCAAAAACATAGTGAAGAGCAAATAACACAATGAAATGTAGCATCATGAGTCTTGATGAGGTTGAACAGTCAGATGTGTTCCTGTTCATACCTAGGTTTGTGGTTAGCCTCTGGAAAACCATTGAAGGTTGTTTAGATGTGTTCCTGCTTGAGTTCCCACACTGCTAGGTCAGATGTGTTCCCTAGAGTGACTGGTTGATAAGTAGATGATTCCTAAGCGTGTTCCCATCCTCATCGGTCAGATGTGTTCTTGAAAGTGCATGTTCGATAATAAGGTGATGTGTTCCTTCTTCTACCTTCAGTTTGAGTGTGTACCAAGATCATGAGCAAGCACGGCGGTAGGAAACTGCAGAGGAAGTGTGAAAGTTGTTTAATTACCATGTAAAAATTAAGGGGGGGAATGTTAGGAAATATAATGTTTACATTATAATGGGATATTTACCAAAAGGTAAATAAGTAGTTAATTAGTTAATATTTAATATTGTTATATACAATATTAAATATTAGGTTAGAATTTATATTGTTAAGATATATTGTTTATTGTTGTAACAATATATCATATTTAGTGGTTTGCTAAGTATAGGATTTCGGGTATGAGAAAACGGTGGAGATAATAGGAATCACGTTCCTATATATTTGTATTGATCCTCGAATGATACATAGTAAGAATAATTATTATATGGTTCTTTGTATTAGATCAGATTGAACCAAATTTTAGATGAAGACTTAGTCTTGTTTCACAAATAAGATCTCTATGCTTTATTAAAAGCATGAGACAATGCTACATGATGAATGATACAAAGATTTTGCTCATCATAACAGATAATGAACCTAGTTTTGACATAGATTTATTCTTGAAAACAAATTATGTCAATGAAAAGGGGTCACAAAAATTGTTGTGAAAAATGTCGTAGTTTGATGTGTTGAGAGAAGAGACCTCATGAATTCCAGAGACTGGACAAAACATCACGTCAAGGTTGATGTCTACAAACTAAGTGAAGAATGGATCCAACCAAATTTTGAATGATTCAAGTTTGAGTTGTAGCTCAACATTTTAGGAGTGAGCTTCCTCGCAAGTAACTGTGCTTGCAGAACAATAGTCAAGTGGGTGTTTGGAACAAATTTGAAGTGGGTGCTTCATAGCAAGTGGGTGCTTTCCAAATTACTTAAGTGGGAGATTGATTATAATACTAAATGGGTGCTAAAGAATAGTTACATATGGAATATTCATTGGGTGGGTCTCACCACATTGTAAAACATTTGTAACTTTAGATGACATTTTTCCATGTAGCTAGTTACAGTTTTCACTAAAATTTCTCTCCCTTATGGTTTACCAATTAAATCTGGACAAGTTGCATAGTTCATGTGTGCATGTATCTCTCTCTCTTTCAATAAATGTGTATGATCATAATGTGGCGGTGATAACTTGGTAGACTTTGATTGAAATTTTTAGTTTAAGCCTCTGGTTTCACCCCCCCTGATCAATGGGGGCCATAGATATTTCTACTGGGGACCCAACAACTTCCATTAATGAAAAAGGGGGGACCTGTTGGCATGAGTTAGTTCGAGAGTTGTTAATGGATGTAAAGTATCATTAATGAAAAATAGGATGATGAATAAGTGTTATATGATGCTTGTAATGATGATTCCATAGTTAATCTAAATGGTCCACATGACTAGCATCAGTGGAATAGTGAGAATGGTCATGGCCTAGTAGGTCTAATCAGGTGACCTAACTTAGCCTAGGTGACAGTGCATGATGGGCATGAGATTCATGGTGAAAATGAACATGGTATAGGTCATCAGAGTATGATTTGCAAGTATTGAGTTACAACTCACATGTAGCTTCAGGGTGCAAGTCCAATGATGGGTTCAAACTCATTTCAACAGGTGCAACATCTAGACCTAGTCTACAAGTTAACTGCCAACCCAAAGGCTATCATAAGAGTAAGGTATAACCTCCCCATGTGATCTTATGGGACAGTATGTACCCACTGAAAAATTATGTATCAATGTGTTCATAGGTGCTTTGGCCTTAACCAAAATGCTACGTGGAGGTGGGCTCAGTTTGTTATGAGGCCTAAAACCATGCAAAACGGGTCTTTAAGGCCTAGTCATGTTAACTTTTTAAGGTGATTGATAATATGTTAAAGTATTTGATATAAATTTTATGATTATTATATTTCAACCTAGATTGTAAATGGGGATCCTCGACCCCTTGGTGTGAAATAAAATATAAGGATCCTGAAGACCATCGAGCTAGGAGTCATGACATTTTAGAGGGGGAAAATTATTATTTAAAGAACTATTTTTTTGAATGGTCAGGCACATATTTTGTAAGAGTTGGAGAGCATTTTTGGAAAATGTATCTGCATGAGCCTATGCCCTTTGAGATTGAATTAAAAGGGATTCCTTTAAGTTGTGGAGTGAATATACGATAGGACAAACCAAACGTTATAATGAATTTATACTTGTATGAACGAATGTTAAGAAGTCAAACATAGAGTTACTTACATAGAAACCCTAGTTCTAATGTCTCGGAGAATATATTCTTAATTGGGTGTAATGGATTTTTTCATCAAATTTTACTCATTTATCTACATTTAGATTTCCTCCATTTTCCAATCATTGTATGGAATTAGAGTTGTGACAATATGTGACTCAAATTTTTAAGTTTTTAGGAAACCAAGGATTTTACAAGTTTGTCCATGAGACCTAATGTCTAAATTAGTTTGTAATATTTTGGTAGAAATAATATTTTTTGAGTAATTGAGGCACTTCAGGTGTTTTCCATGATTAGTTTGAAGTTCATAATTTAGTTATAATATGGATTTTGAAAAATTAAGCCAATTTTTATGTTTTACGATAAAATGGACCGAAGATTGAGAAATGATGGATATGTATGCAAAATAATGAAATAGAGTTGTAATGACATCTCGAATTAATTTCATATCATTTTTTGCCAGATTATAATTTAGTACTTTGATTTGAGATTTAATTATAAGAATCCATAAGTAGAGAACCTGGGTCAATTGACTGGTAGCCCATTTTTAGATCAACTTTTGCATGGCAAATTGATTGCATCCTCCCAAATCCCAAAATCCTGAGAAAGACCATGTTGATGATTTTATCAATTTTAAAGAATAAGGTATGAAATTTTAAAATCTATTGAAGAATTTTATAGGTAACATTTAATGTGTTCGATAAAGGGTCAAACTAGTTGTGTTTCCAAAATGAAGGCAGTTTAAATCACCTACTCAAGAGGAAACCTCATAGAAATATGTTGGTGGGGATGTTTCCATGTGTAAGAAAACACATGTGTTCTACAAGATGTTATTTCCAGATAAATCTACATGTAAAAACAACTTAAAAATCCACAAGACATATGATGGTGATTCCATATGCATAAAGTAGCTATAATCCTACCTGAGGTCTACAATAAAATCGAGGGTGTAAATACATGTCAAAACCCCACAGTAAATTATGTCATTTGAATCGATTAGTACAAATGTAAATAAAAAACCCCACTAAAGACTTGAAGGGATTTCATGTGCAAGTGTAATGAAAATAACCACCCATATCTATGGTTTCTAGGAATTGGTGTGCAAATGTAAGTCAAAACCCCACAATAGGGTTTCATGTGTATTTCATTTCATAATTGATTTATATGTGGCTGTGTGATGTTCATGTTAAAACTTCATAGATGGTCAAGGGTTGGGAAATGGACCAACATGTTCCATGTGGCATAATGAGAAAAATGGAAAGTGGACTATGTTTTGGGTTCCTTTTTGAACTAGTTGCTCTTGAGGGAAGAAGTACGACCTAGATGAGACTGGGTTGCAAGTATGTGTGCATGATTTGAAGGGCTGAAGAAGAGAATGAAAATTTGAGGACTGATTGAAGACATGAGAGAAAGAGTTTAGAGCCATGTAAAGTTGATCCAATGAAGAAGAAAGAGAAAGATTGAAGACCTAGGGTGTATTGACCTAGGGTTTGTGAGCTGAATAAGTGATCTCATCACTTGTGGAATTGTAGAAATATCAGAGATTAAACATCTTCAAGTGGTTGAGTTTGTGCTTGGTCACCATAGGGGGTTGTATCTTCCTTGTGGAGTGGTTTCTTCACTAAATTATGGGGTTGGTGCTCCTTGTAGGGTTAGTGCACTACTAAAGTAGGGGTTGGTGCTCCTTGTGGGGTTGGTGCCTCACTAAAACAAATCTTGATGTGATGTGTCATATTCCATGCAAGTCTTTTGGTTTGAGTAATATAATCAAAATTTTCAGTGGGTTTTCTTCCCCTTGAGGGTTTCCCACTTACATATTGTGTTATTGTGTACTCTCTCATGACTATGTTAATGTGAATGGTTATTGTATATGTTTTTCAGATCATACATTAATGCACGTGGTTGAAATGGTAAAAGGTTTATGCAATTTAAATTGAAATCAGTTAAAGGTTTTGAAGGACTAATTCACCCCCCACCTCTCATTCCATTTTTATTCTAACAATAGATGATGGAAATGTAGATAGATGTGGTAATAATGTCAGAGGAATCCAGAGAGGATGAGGATGAGACCACGTCCAAAGTGGAAACACATGATAGTGGAGATTTAGAAGGGATTCATGTAGAGCATGAGACACCATAGGATAACATGATGTTGTGGAGTCTAAGGTGGAAACATGTGATGGAATGGATTGTGAAGGGGATGACATAGATGATGAGACACTAGGTACACATGACATGGGGAAGAAGTGGGAATAGTAGTAGTGTGGGAAGTGATTGGATTGGTGTTAGTAGGTGAAGTTAGGAGGAGATGGAGGCTCAACAACAATGTCCCCCTTGTCAAGAAGGTCTTGAATGATGTTGTGAAGTTGGGGACATGAGTCAGTGGAATGACCATCAGTACGATGATAGGCACACATTTCATGGGAGGCATGCCACAATGGTGGGGGTGGTATGGGAGGGAGAGTGATGAGATGGGAATCAAGAAACTTGTGGAGAATAGAAGAAAGTGACTCAGTCAAAGGAGTGAATTTGCGAGGGGGTTGGATGAAGCAATGAGCCTTAGAAGAATGTGATGAATGTGAAGATGTGGGTGTAGAAGGTGATGAGATGTGAGGAGGATCCAATTGGATGACATTGTGAACATGGAAGTGTGATGGTGGAATAGGTGGAGGAGAAACCGGAAACATGTGTGGAAGGAGTAGGAACCCAAGATGGATATCCTCGAGGTGTTGTGCCATGTGCACGGCCTCATCAAATGTGTGTAGTGGATGAATTTGTAAGTGGTGTGAGATGTGAGGGACATGAAATTTTTTGAAAAGAGGTCAATGAGCTCAGATTGTGGGAGTGGAAATGAGATGCGGTGAACAAGTGCATGCCAACATGTAAAAAAATAAATAATGAACACGTTATGGGATTGGAGAAGCATGTGAAGGTCAACTAGTGTTTCTTTGGGTGCAATATGGATGAAGAAGTGGGATAAGAATGTGTCAGCAAGTTGTGTGAATGTGTAAATGTTATGTTGTGGGAGGCGGGAATACCAGTCAAGTGCTTGGCTAGTGAGTGAAAGTGGGAAGGTGTGTAGGAGGAGTGTGTCATCATGTTGAATGAGGTGGCATGTGTAGTGAAAGAGATGCAAGTGGTGTTGGGGGTCCTTGGTGCCATTGAATTTGTCAAATGTGGGAAGTTTGAAATGTGGTGGATAGGGGTGGCATGGTACCATGGGGTGGATAGGCTCATTGCAAATTGTGTGATAATTTGGTGTGGGTGGAAGTCCCCCAAGTGTTGGGACTCAAGCTTGGAAATGCGGTCAAGGAGGTGTTGGTGGAGCAAGTCAGGGTGTGATTGAGCATGGGAGTGAATAGAAGCCATGGAGAATGACTAGGTAGAATGGGTGGGTGGAGAGTGTAGGTGAGGAGCTTGTGAGCACACGTGGGAGCTTGTGGTGAGAATGTGGAAGGTAAAGGGGCACAACTCGACATGGTCGAATTTTTTTTTGGTTGTTTTTTATTTTTTGTTAGTTTTTGTGAAGGAGCAGTAGATGGTTGAGTGGTGAAGATGGTAGTCCCAAGAGAGGGAAAAATTGATGGAGGTACAACTTAAGGTGATTAGAGAGACACCCAATGTGATGGAGCACACCCAATGTAAGGCAGGTACACCCAATGAGACATGGATAAGCCCAAATGCGATAGGAGGTGGAGCCCAAAAATGGAACTAGAACATAAATGCAATGGAAACATAAATGTGACTAAAGATGATGCAGATGAACCTGTGATGGATGATGAAGACACACTCAATATGATGAGATGCACTTGATGTTATTTAAAGGTCATAATTAAGTATCAATGTGATGTAGACACACTCAATGTGACACTGTAGATGGTATACACGCTAATGTGATGTAGGATGCACCTAGTGTGATGCAGAGGTAAGTAATGTGACATAGACACACTAATTTGATGCAAACACAGGGCTAGGGTGAATAGGAGGGATGACTAAAGGATGTGATGTTAGATGCACCTGTGCAGGTGGGGTCGTGGATGCATAAGAGCCTAAGTTAGAATGTATTCACTAATGGCAGGGTGATGGAAAAATTTGGGAGTTAGAGGCCAGTCGCAGGTTGTAAACAGACATTACAGGAATGGGTGGAAGTAGTTCGCAATGCAATCGATGGAAGTTAACAATCCATTTGGGTAGTGCATTCCTATAGGCATAAAGTGAGGTGGAGAAATTAAGGCTTATCAGAATGCCAATGGAGGAAAAAAACAAGGGGTATGACCAGGGTTATAGGGTGGTGTGTAAGGGTTGGTTGCACACTAATGACATGCAAAATGCACTAGATGAATAGGAGATATCGTAGGAGATAGATAAAAAATCAGTGAAAGGAGACCAAATTGTACAAGGGGATAGACCAGCATGCAATTAAGGGACAAGAAACACATAACATGGAAGACCAGAAGCACGTGGGTGAATACAGATGTGAAAGGACTGTGAAATATGAATGATCCGAATGAGTAGGATGAAAATGGAAGAAAAATGGGAAAATGATCTGACTAAGGGGGTCAATTGTAAGGTAGTCGCACAATGCGACTGGATCTAAGGGAAAAATTGCAGAGAAATGATAGAATGTAGGAAATGTGAGATGATGAAAATCACAATGCAGTCATAGTTGCGACTAAGTCTGGGAAAATATGAACATGTAGAAATAATGTAGAATGAGTGAAAAGTGGATCTGAAAAAGGTTTGAAAGTGAAAGTCAAAATTAAATGTGATGAAACATGATTGAATAAGATGACAGTTGTAGGAAAAATATGAGATGAAAAATTACAGGGAAGTCAGTTGCAATTGAGACTGGGAAAATTAGGACTCAAACAACTGTCAGAGATGGATATGGAAGTGTGAGAGAATGTTGTTAAGAACATAAACAATCAAGATGTGACTCAGAACATGAAAAATTGAAATGAGGTGTTTTGATCAGTGATAATGTTGTTTTATTTTATTTTCAGGTTGAATATGGACCTAGTTAGTTTGGTTGCCCATGTAAAGATCTCTCTCTAGCTACCAATGTTATCCAAACGAGTACCATTCACCAAAAAAATTCTAGTCACAGAACTTTACCCCTTGATCAATCAAGATGGGGTTGTTACCATGGACAACATTGGGTCTACCTCACGGGTGGAAACTAGTCAATCAAGTTGGGTCATTGACCCTTTTCACTTGGCAATTCCTCTCAATGTTCCAGCCACTTTAGGGTTCATGTGGTACTCCTCACAATGGGTTTTAGGGCTTATGCCCAAGTACTTCCCACAATTATGTGGATGGGTATTTACCCTTATCCGAACCTGTATTTAATGTGTATTCATTCCCAATTCTTTCCCTTAAGAATAAACAAGTGTTTTTTAATGTTTTATAGAAACAAAATTACAAAACAATTCACTGCTTGCGACTACCCTGCAACTAGATTGTTAGATTTTTTGGTAGAAAAATCGCAACACATTCACAATTGCGACTGGCCTGTGACCAATTTTTTTTATTTTTTTAGTAGATCTACAAAACAAGTGTTAGATCTGCAACAAAAAATGTTAGGGAAAAATAAAACCAAATTGAAAGGATTATAAAACCCTAAAGAAAACACTATTAGATTCAGAAGATAAAAATTTTACCCACAACCAAAATGGTCCCACCATGGTCGCCAAAATGTATGCCTAGATTTGGATCACTTGCAAGATGTATTAGTTGATATAAAAATCACCAAATCAATGCTACTAAAAATAATGGGCTTACGCTACCATTGAAAAAGTGAGGGACAATCATGGGTTCTTTATTGAATAAAGTGGGTAAAATCTTCTTGATCTGAATCTATAACCTGCACACAAACACACTTAGAAAAATGTTAGTTGTTTTTGGTGGTTATGGGACCTGCCTCAGTCAGATCCCTAATATTTTAAGGAGATAAAAGACATTTTATTGAAGTAAAATGACAAAACAATGCATGAAAATGAAATAGTATACCTGACTCATTTGCAGGCTAGTCACAGTTGATTCACTGAAAATCACACTAAGAGATCACAAGCCAATCATAGTTGTGACTAACACCTATGTTGAAATTTTTCTAAAACAGTGATGCAACAAGTTGCACCTATCCTTTGTGATCCACCTTCACCTCTCCAAGACCTGCAATACTAAAATATGTGAGCAAAGAAGAAAAACTCAAGTATGGGCTCAAGTGCACAAAGAGTCAAGGGGTTGGAATGATGGGGGTGAGTGGTGTTTTATAGTTTTTGAGTGCATAGAAGAATGTGACACATATGGGTGCAATGTGCATAGATGGGTGAGATGATAAGGGTCCATAGTGCATTGGGCATGCAAATGGGTAGGTGGGATGGACAAAATTAAATGTGAGTGGGTGAGGGTTAGTAAATGAGTGATGAGGTGTCTTTTATCACCATTTTGTGGGGTTTTATATTTTTTATTTACTTTTGTGGGATTATTTGATTTTTTGGGGATTATTTTGTTTTATGATGTTTTTGGTATTTTGAATAAGAGCTATCTTATGTGCAAGGTGAATTTTCTAGTGTCTACAAATTAGTCCAAAAGATGGAAAATACACTATATGTGTGTGTAAACAAACGTAATGAGGAAAGAAATGAATTATAATGGAAATATAGCACTTGTAGATAATGTGCTAAAGTAGATGCCCCTAGAGGTTAATTTTGGGTAAATGGCAAGCCAATACCTATCATTGTGTATCACTCTATGTATTTTCTAAATCATGATCAATATACCATGTGAATGCATGTGTGTAAATAAGAAATGTTATCTATAAAACCAAATGAATAAACATCATGTATAATGTAAAGTTCAAACAATGTATGTCATAAAAACATGTATTAATTTTATATTTTTGTATATATTTGAATGTTTTTTTTTGTTTTGAAAATATTTTAGTGTTGATATAGAATATGTAACTAAAAATGAGAAGAAAGGTTCCACCCTATTGTGTGAGTGTGTTTACAAAGTTTGATTTGGGTCTGGAACCACTCTCCCAACAGTCAAGTTGAACCTATAAAAAAAAGTGTCATTGGGAAATGATGGGGAAGGGGCACAAGAACTACCATAAAACAATATCAACAAAGTAAGGGGAGAACCCTATAGATTCCAAGATCCTGATTGCATAAGTAGTAAGTGTAAGGACATAAAGATAAGAGTGTTTTCATTAAGAGCAACTAGAATAGGTGGGATATTAGCACTGTTGGCAATAATGGAAAGAGTAAGTGAAAACATAAGGATAAATGTTTGTTTCAAGAGATGTGCAACATATGTAGTGCTAGGAGGCTGATCAGTATCAACCTCAAGCAACTAAGGGAGATAAAAAAGACTTTCTATAGCCAATAGGTGCAATATGGGAAGATTGAAAGCATTAGAACTGTATGTAGTAACCCATGTGACTATAAGAAAAAACATGGATGGAAATACAGAAAAGGGGGAAAATCAAGATGCCCCCCAAGTATTGGAGAAGAAGTCACATAGTAGAGATTTGAGAGGCACACTTAGGATTTAGCCTATATTTACCCATTCTTGTAGAGTCTATGTATAAGAGAAATTCCAAAATGAAAAAGAACAAACAATAAAACATGAATGTAAACCTTTTTTAACAAACTCCTTGCCACCTCGGATTGGAGCAGCTGAAGAAAAATCTTGTTGGGTCCTTGATAAATTTGGAAATGCTTCCTTGATTTCTTGGATATGTAATTTCTCAACAAAAACACCAAATGGAAGGGAGAAACCAAGCTACAATAAAATTATGGATTCGATGGTGATTGAATGATGCATTGGATTGGATGAGTGATCAATGGGGAAAACATCAATGGGTCGTTATGATGTCTAATAATTTAATCAACCATTCTGTAGTTGATGTCATTTTAACCAAGGCAATATGTAATGAAGATAGTTGATATACAACTAGTGGTGGTGATTCTAGTCTTAAATGGGGGTTTGTTTGTTTGAGTCTTTTCTATTTACTAAATTAGTTACTGATAATCAATCAACTTCTAAGACTACTGAAAGAAAATAGCTTTAAACAAAAAATAAACATTTATTCTACTAAAGCCAACTTATAGAAAAGAAATTCTTTACAGAATGAAATTACACTTAAATGAAACTTTTTGAAATTGAAGACATATAGAAAGGAATGCTTGCAAAAATAAAATTACTCTGAAAATAAAGAAATGCTAAAAAAATAATGTTATTTCAATTGGAATATCACAAGTTTCAAAAATGATTATTTTAAGCACACTGTAAAATAAAATCCAATAATACAAGAAGAACATAACTATAAATACCACAATATCCAATTCATCAGTTGAGTGTGTCCTTTCTCTCCCTCATATTGGTTTTATGACACAGTTTTCCTCAAAACCAACATATTTTTTATTGATCAGAAAGGAGTTTCTTACAACAGAAACTAGAAATAATTGTAGCTAGTACTTGTGCTCCTTTATCCTATTACATTATGCACACTCCAATGTATGTACACATGTTCAACTCATTCAAGATAGGTACTTTATAGCCAATATCTCCTAGCACATGCCCAAAAATCTAGGTGGCTAGATATGACAACAATTTGGGATTTAATTACAGCTCCTAAAATAATTAGGAACCGAGTTCCTTGTTTTCAGTCTTCATTAACTCCCCTTAAACTGATCTTCTTGATGGAGTAGACTACGTCAAATTCTTGATTATGACATCTTGCATTGGTGGTTGTCATAAATTTATTAACCTGTGCACATCACCATGCATCTTTTCAAATCAATTAGTTGGAAAAAAAATACCTTAATCATTAGTCCACGTGATTCAACAAAGATAAGATGCATCATTCTCCTACTTTGGACTTAATCATCCAATGCATTGATTAATGTTTTTATGAGAAAAAGTATCATTATTTAGTGATTTAATGGGTCAATTTATGGACTCTTCATCTCCCTTACACCTTACCTTTTGCAAGTACTCTTGCAAACTACTTTTGTATTAACCATTTCTCAAGCCTTTGTGCCATATTGAATTCTTCATATGATTTGAATACCTTTTTGAATTTGTACTCTTGAATCCCCTATGTTCATAGACTAAATCTGACCATTCTTTAAATTGTTCCTCATGTTGTGGTGTAGTATTATGCCATGATGTCATAGGAATAAGAACCAAAGGTGGTTAAGTTCTGTACTTGTGCTCCTTTATCCTATTACATTATGCACACTCCTATGTATGTACACATGTTCAACTCATTCAAGATAGGTACTTTATAGCCAATATCTCCTAGCACATGCCCAAAAATCTAGGTGGCTAGATATGACAACAATTTGGGATTTAATTACAGCTCCTAAAATAATTAAGAACCGAGTTCCTTGTTTTTAGTCTTCATTAACTCCCCTTAAACTGATCTTCTTGATGGAGTAGACTACGTCAAATTCTTGATTGTGACATCTTGCATTGGTGGTTGTCATAAATTTATTAACCTGTGCACATCACCATGCATCTTTTCAAATCAATTAGTTGGAAAAATACCTTAATCATTAGTCCACGTGATTCAACAAAGATAAGATGCATCATTCTCCTACTTTGGACTTAATCATCCAATGCATTGATTAATGTTTTTATGAGAAAAAGTATCATTATTTAGTGATTTAATGGGTCAATTTATGGACTCTTCATCTCCCTTACACCTTACCTTTTGTAAGTACTCTTGCAAACTACTACTGTATTAACCATTTCTCAAGCCTTTGTGCCATATTGAATTCTTCATATTGATTTGAATACCTTTTTGAATTTGTACTCTTGAATCCCCTACGTTCATAGACTAAATCTGACCATTCTTTAAATTGTTCCTCATGTTGTGGTGTAGTATTATGCCATGATGTCATAGGAATAAGAACCAAAGGTGGTTAAGTTCTGTACTTGTGCTCCTTTATCCTATTACATTATGCACACTCCTATGTATGTACACATGTTCAACTCATTCAAGATAGGTACTTTATAGCCAATATCTCCTAGCACATGCCCAAAAATCTAGGTGGCTAGATATGACAACAATTTGGGATTTAATTACAGCTCCTAAAATAATTAGGAACCGAGTTCCTTGTTTTCAGTCTTCATTAACTCCCCTTAAACTGATCTTCTTGATGGAGTAGACTACATCAAATTCTTGATTGTGACATCTTGCATTGGTGGTTGTCATAAATTTATTAACCTGTGCACATCACCATGCATCTTTTCAAATCAATTAGTTGGAAAAATACCTTAATCATTAGTCCACGTGATTCAACAAAGATAAGATGCATCATTCCCCTACTTTGGACTTAATCATCCAATGCATTGATTAATGTTTTTATGAGAAAAAGTATCATTATTTAGTGATTTAATGGGTCAATTATGGACTCTTCATCTCCCTTACACCTTACCTTTTGCAAGTACTCTTGCAAACTACTTCTGTATTAACCATTTCTCAAGCCTTTGTGCCATATTGAATTCTTCATATTGATTTGAATACCTTTTTGAATTTGTACTCTTGAATCCCCTATGTTCATAGACTAAATCTGACCATTCTTTAAATTGTTCCTCATGTTGTGGTGTAGTATTATGCCATGATGTCATAGGAATAAGAACCAAAGGTGGTTAAGTTCTGTACTTGTGCTCCTTTATCCTATTACATTATGCACACTCCTATGTATGTACACATGTTCAACTCATTCAAGATAGGTACTTTATAGCCAATATCTCCTAGCACATGCCCAAAAATCTAGGTGGCTAGATATGACAACAATTTGGGATTTAATTACAGCTCCTAAAATAATTAGGAACCGAGTTCCTTGTTTTCAGTCTTCATTAACTCCCCTTAAACTGATCTTCTTGATGGAGTAGACTACGTCAAATTCTTGATTGTGACATCTTGCATTGGTGATTGTCATAAATTTATTAACCTGTGCACATCACCATGCATCTTTTCAAATCAATTAGTTGGAAAAATACCTTAATCATTAGTCCACGTGATTCAACAAAGATAAGATGCATCATTCCCCTACTTTGGACTTAATCATCCAATGCATTGATTAATGTTTTTATGAGAAAAAGTATCATTATTTAGTGATTTAATGGGTCAATTTATGGACTCTTCATCTCCCTTACACACCTTACCTTTTGCAAGTACTCTTGCAAACTACTTCTGTATTAACCATTTCTCAAGCCTTTGTGCCATATTGAATTCTTCATATTGATTTGAATACCTTTTTGAATTTGTACTCTTGAATCCCCTATGTTCATAGACTAAATCTGACCATTTTTAAATTGTTCCTCTTGTTGTGGTGTAGTATTATGCCATGATGTCATAGGAATAAGAACCAAAGGTGGTTAAGTTCTGTACTTGTGCTCCTTTATCCTATTACATTATGCACAATCCTATGTATGTACACATGTTCAACTCATTCAAGATAGGTACTTTATAGCCAATATCTCCTAGCACATGCCCAAAAATCTAGGTGGCTAGATATGACAACAATTTGGGATTTAATTACAGCTCCTAAAATAATTAGGAACCGAGTTCCTTGTTTTTAGTCTTCATTAACTCCCCTTAAAAACTGATCTTCTTGATGGAGTAGACTACGTCAAATTCTTGATTGTGACATCTTGCATTGGTGGTTGTCATAAATTTATTAACCTGTGCACATCACCATGCATCTTTTCAAATCAATTAGTTGGAAAAATACCTTAATCATTAGTCCACGTGATTCAACAAAGATAAGATGCATCATTCCCCTACTTTGGACTTAATCATCCAATGCATTGATTAATGTTTTTATGAGAAAAAGTATCATTATTTAGTGATTTTAATGGGTCAATTTATGGACTCTTCATCTCCCTTACACCTTACCTTTTGCAAGTACTCTTGTAAACTACTTCTGCATTAACCTTTTCTCAAGCCTTTTTGCCATATTGAATTCTTCATATTGATTTGAATACCTTCTTGAATTTGTACTCTTGAATCCCCTATGTTCATAGACTAAATATGACCATTCTTTAAATTGTTCCTCATGTTGTGGTGTAGTATTATGCCATGATGTCATAGGAATAAGAACCAAAGGTGGTTAAGTTCTCATTCCCATCCATTCATCATTTTATTCATGTGTTAGATGCTGAATGATTTTCACAAATTTTCTTGATCTCCTCATCCTCCATGTGAGATTATGGGGAGAGATTACCTACTTCATTTTTAATGGAAGGTTTAAAGTTTCCGATCTTGCGTTACATATAACAAGAGCTTCCCCATAATGTGCACAACCATAAGAGTTGAAATTTTTAATGCAATCCTCCATAATATGTAGTTGGATATATAGAAACTCCGTCTGGTAATAGTAATCTCTGAAACTTATCCTTATTTAGTCTACATATACATTTTGAGGTCTTATGAAGAACCCAATGGTCCTTACCTTATTCATGAAACCATCATTTTTTTTATTCAATACAATTTGATTATGTAGCAAATATTGAAAAGATTTCAACTGGAACTCTCCCATATATAAATTGAGTAGAAAATATGGTTTATTAAGAACAACCATATTACACAAAAATAATTCACAGAGAATATTTTGATGTTCTTTGGCATATAACTTGTAAGAATCCATAAAAATATTTGCATTAATTACTTCATGAGATAGGCCATAGTAAATTATGGTGAGTTGCCAAAAATATAATTTCTCTTGAAGAAACAAACTATACACAGAGGCTCTCCTCCTGCAAAATAGAATTTTTTGAGTTATTTCATATATATAATGCCAAGCTTGGATTTTAATTTTTCTATTGAATCTTTACGGGATTCATCCTGCTCCCTTGGCTTCTTATTTTCTTCCAAGAGTCTTTTGTTTTCTTGACACATGTTTTCCCATTTTTTTGGTTAGATCATCCTAAGCTTGAAGCCCAATGTTTCTTTGTTTCCTCAAACTAGAAACTTATAGTTTCAATTTAGAAATGCTCTTATCTTTTTCTAGATTTTGGAGATTTATTTGTTGAAGCTCATTTTTCAAAGAATAGTTAACTTCTTCCATACCTTGTAGTCTCATCTTCACTAATTATATCTCCTTATGTTTTTTCTTAGATGGTGGATTCAAATATTGATATCATTATTTATTGATGAAGTTCTATATGTTCTTCTCCTATTTCTTCTTCATGAGAGGAGGGGCTTGTCTCTTTTTCAGGAAAAATTAGTTCTTTACCTTTTAAGACAACAGGTCTGGGTGTAGAAGAGGAAGGGGCTACTTATTTTTATTCATGTTGTTTGTCCCTAACTTATGGAGATTTCTCTTCTATTTCTGGTGTCGGTTATGTCATTTTTGGAGCTTGTTCTTCTATTTATGGATCCTTTTCTTCCATTTCTGGAGCCTTCTCTTCTAATTCTCAAGCTTTAGAACTTGATTCTGGAGCTTCAATGTAAGTTTTAGTAGCTATAAGTATTTCAACTTGAGCCAATTATTTTAAAATTTGTGTAGCTCCTTCATTAGTCATCTCTTCCTTACTAGGGTATGAGAAAATGTTGCCATCTTCCAATCATTTAATCAACCTATTCAAGTGTTGATGTCATTATAGACCAGGGTTGTGTTCAAGGTTGTATGCAGAGAAGTTGATATGTAACTCAGTCACTATGGTGGTTCTCTCTTTGGGGGGTTTCATTTGGTATCGATTCTCTTGTTCTATATTACTTAACTACTGAAAGTGAGTAAATGTCTAAACTACTGAATATCAAAAGCTTCTAAACTATCAAATGGAAAACAGAGTATATAAAATGCATCTATTCTACTGAAACAAAGTTACTAAATGAAATAATTGTTAAAGGAAATGCTTTGAAAATGAAATGATTGATTAAATAAAATGAAAAGTAAAGGAAATTCACTGAAATAAAGAGATATAAGATTGTATTTAGATAATCACCAAGTCAAGATATTAAAACTAGAACTTAGTAAATGTAAATATTTTGCATGAAGTACCAGTCCTCCAATCTCCTCAGTCGAGTGGGCCCTTTCTCTACTTTGGGATTGAGACTCTTAACACAAACATATCCTCAAAATATCATGTATTGTATTGATAAAAAATGAGTACATTACATACTTTAGAGAGCAACTGAAAATAACTTCTATCTATTAACTGTTGTAATACCAAAAAAACTAACTAAGAAACAGTCACGAGAAGGTGTCTTATAGACACAACTGGTTACAACACATGCCAAAGCTATAGGAAATCGATTAGAAATTCATAAAAGTCCCATAATGCCCCATAACTCTGCTGGAAACAGGGGTCCTAGTTTGTAGCTTGTTATGGTTCAGTCTTCAAAATGGCATAGTGGTTGTAGACTCAGTCTCCTTTGACTGTAACTATTCAAAATGGCAGAGAATGTGCCTCATCATCCTGCATATGTCACCAAATTACTCAAAAAAGTAGTTAGTGGGAGTTTCATTGGTCATTAGTTCACTTAAGACAAAATAAGGGGAAATGCATTACTTTCTACTTTAGATATAACTATTTAGAACATTCCCATGCATTGATTAGTGTTTTTTGGAGTAAAGTTTATAGTTATATAGATGCTATGATGAGTCATTTTATGGACTCATAATCTCCCCTGCACTTTACCTTTTGCAAGTCCTCTTGCAAACTATCTTTGTCCTGATTTTTGTTCAAGTTGTTTTATCATGTCATACTCTTCAAATTGATCTGCATATTGTTTCTTGGTGCCCTTACATCCTTGGTTTAAAACATAGTTTCTTCCCATGCCCATAAAGCTTTCATTTGATTGAGGAGCACTATTTTTCCAAGTAGTCATTGGGCTAAGAAATAGAGGAGGCCTAACCTACATCCCAACCCATTTTTCATTATACTCATTGTTCCCTTTTTGTGCCAACTCCAAATAATTTCCACAAGTGCATCTCCCCTTCTCATGCTCCAGCTGAGATTCTGAGGAGAAATCACTTCTCTTCTCTTCAGTGGCAGATTCAAGGTGTCCCATCTTTTGTCACAGGCTATCATAGCTTGGCCAAAGTTTTGCTGACAATAAGCTTCAAACTCTTGGACACATTTGCCAAGATATCATAGGTTTGTTTACCAATTCCGTCCTAGTAATATAAAGACCTAAAATATTTCTTCATCAAAATATCATTATGGTGTTGGGGTCGAATGTAAAAACCAACAGTTTTTTCCTGCTGTGTAAAGATATCAGTTTTCTCTTCCCACACAATCTGATTTCTTATCAATGACTGAAAATATTTTAACTGAAATTCTCCTACTGACAGATTTATGAAAAAATCAGGAACATTTGGAACCAAGATGTTATGGAGATAAAATTCACACAATAAGTTTTGTACCTCTGGAGTACAACTCTGATAAATCTGTAAAAAGGTTTTTCCATCAGGAGCCTCATGAGGCTCTCCACAAAAAATTCTATGCAACTACCATGAATAAAATTTCTCTTGAAGAAATAGACTATACACTGAAGATGGTTTCCTGCAAGCTAAGAGTTTACAAGCTAAAGGACAGACAAACTCAACAACTGTTTCCAATTTTGTCTTTGCATTAGAGTTGGATTCAACCTCTTCCTTGAGTTTCTTATTTTCTTCTACTAGCTCCTTGTTTTTAAGAGAAAGTTGAGTCCAACGAGATGATAAATCATCCCATGCTTTCAAACCAATATCTTTCTGTCTCTTTAAACTAGTAACTTCCATTCTCAAAACATCTATTTCTCTATATTTTTCTATATTCTTTTGCACAAACTCATTTTGAAGAGACAAATGAGTTACTTCCATACCTCTCAGTTTTTCTTTTAGAGAAGAAATTTCCTCTTGGTGTTGCCTCAAAACCTCATCACTATGAAGAAGAACATATCTTTGTGATTCCTCACAGTCCAATTTTTTGTGCAGCAGCATTTTTCGTAGCTACCGTCTAGATTTCTCTTGGAGCTGTAGGCATATTTTCTGGAGCTTCCTAGAGGAAGTCAAATGAGTTTTAAAATGGTGCCTCAACAACATGGCTCTGTTCTTCAGGAAGGGTTGTCATGATATCCTTTTTCCTTAAATTTCTAGGCTCAGGGGGCTGCTCGGCTTCATCTACAGAATCTTCAATGAACACAGGGGCAGACTGAGGAGTGGATTGAATCTTGGGCTGAGAGTTGTGGGCTGGTTTGGCAGAAATTGGCATAGGAGTCCCCTTGATCTTCTTCTTCCTAGAAATTTCTCCTACAATCATCTTTTCTTCTTTCCTCTTGGATTTCCTTGAGGCCTGGTGCGTGCAAATCAACTGAATAAGCCCTAGGTGCTTAATTGCAGCATCACCACCTCCATTTTTATACTTCTACCCCACTTTTATGATGACATTTGCTAGGTATTCTGGGAGATTGACTTTGAGTGCAGGGTTTTCCCTTCCTTTCTTCAAATGGGTCAAAATTTTAGGGTATCTCCTCCTAATACTGATTGTTTTCTGTCACAGATGAAATACCTATTTACCCAAGAAGCTACCTCCTTCCAATGTCCTAGAAACCTTTCTCTTTTAATACCCTTCTGGATCCCCTGGGGATTAACTATTATCTCAGGAAGAGGTTCCCCCTCCTCATGAAAAAGGGCTATCAGATATTTGAGGGGGGGAGTTAGTGACAACCTTGAGTCCAAAATCTGGAAGACCAGAGATTGTGCTAACAATTTGGCTATCTATCTCAATCCTTTTCCCTCCTACTCTAGAACAAGTTGCTTCAAAATTCGACAAAAAAATCTTCAATCAAATCTTCATCAAACCCTTCAAATTTTTGAATGAAATTCAACCAACCTGCATCATGAAAGACCTGAGAGATGACAACATTCCTCATCTGTGGTTCCACATATTCTGGCTCTAACTTCTTCTTCTTCCCCATCAAACAGGCTAGTTTGAAATAGGAATGGAAAAGGTAGTGAGGAGGTAGATTTTCATAACAATGGTGATGGTTTCTTGGAAGAGGTAGAGTAGTTTTGTGCAATGTCAGTAGCTTGAATTCGAACTACCCCTGAATTTATAATAGCATCATGGTGGCATAGAATGACGACGGAGATGATTGATGTGATTGTTGAAGGTGGCGAGATTTTAATTCATTCACATGGTTCCCACACTTCTATCCTTGTCACTCATGCCATATGTCATCCTTCAAAAAGAGTGACATCATGCCTTTATTCATTCATCATTACCTCTTATCTCTCTAATTACTCCTTTATATTTTTTTGTTTTTTAATCAAGTGCATTGGGAAGTTCAAATATAGTTAAGACCTTTGGCAAAAAAGTAAATACACATCACCTTACCAGCTCAACATCCTTTTGACCATTGGTGCTCCACCTCCTACATTTGAAAAGAAATTATGGTTAATATACATTTTGATAATTTACACTTCTAGCCTTTATTTGCATGCATAAAAGAAAATATATTTTTATTTTTTTAGATATAGGGGGGAAGAAGACTATAACAAAATTATGGTCTTCTTCCTTTATTTGCATAACTATAAAAACTACTCATGGCTGGAAGAGTTGAAGTCTTCCACTGAATCGAATTCCTCACACAATTGCATGTTTTTAGCAAAGGTTTATTTATCCTGGGTTGTTGATACAACCTCAGTCTATGGCCATTCACTAACAAAGTTCTTCTATCACCATCAATTGGCAACAATCTCACAGATCCATTATCATATATCTTTTCAATTTGGTAAGGTCCTAACCATCTTGTCCTCAGTTTCCCTTTGAAGTGCTGGTATTTTGAGTCAAACAACAGGGCCCAGTCTCCTTCTCTGAATATTTTGGTCTTGATATGAGAATCATGCCAGACCTTCCTCTGATGTTGAAGGATCTCAACTTGTTGTTGTGCTTCCATCTGCATCTCATCCAATTCATTCAGCTACATCACCCTATCTTGTTGAGCTTCATCCAAGTCAATTCCTATCTTCAGTGTTGTTCTCTAGGTTTGTAATTCAAATTCCATTGGTAGTAATGGTTTCTTTCCATATACTAGTTCATATGGGGAGAAACCATTGGTGGTTTTCCAAGTTGTGTTGTATGCCCATACTGCTTCAGGAAGTCTTGGCACCCAATTCTTTCTATCTACATTTATAACTTTAGTCAAGATGTTTTCCAGTTCTCTATTTGTGACTTCCACCTGCCCATTGGATTGGGGGTGGTATGGTGATGATTTCCTATGCTTGATCTGGTAAATATTCAAAAAGGCCTCAATCATGTTGGACACAAACTGAGGTCCTTGATCAGATACTATGGCTCTGGGAGCTCCAAACCTTAGCATGATCTTGTGGTACAAAAAGTCAGCTACAATGTCTTCATTGGCAGATGTAAGTGCTTGAACCTCAACCCATTTGGTAACATAGTCGTGCACACCAATAGGTACTCTTTTCCATAAGATGGGGGGTCTATAGGTCCAACGAAATCAATCCCCCATTTCTCAAATGGTCCTAAGACCAGTTGAGGATTGAGGGGCATTTCAGAAGACAGAGTAGGCTTCCCCATTCTTTGACATGCATCACATTGCCATACATATTTCTTGACAGCTTTGTGGAGAGAGGGCCAGTAGTACCCAACTCCAAGGACCTTATGAATTTTCCTCTTTACTGAGTAGTGCCCTCCTCCAGGTTCATCATGGCATGCTCTCAGTATGTCATATACTTCATCTTCTCAAACACACCTGTGAAGAATCATGTCAGGACAACATTTAAACAAAATTCCATTGCACCACTTATATGTAGCATTGTTTCTGACTAATCTTTTTCTTTCTTTACTAGTGAAATAAGCTGGAAACTTCCCTGTAGTTAGATAATTGGAAAGGTCAGCAAACCATGGAGGACGTGTTGATATTGCAAACAAGTGCTCATCTGGGAAGTGATCTTGAACTGCCTCACCTTCTCCTGAAACATTCAATCTTGAAAGAAAGTCAGCAACAACATTATCCTTTCCAGGCTTATCAATAATGGTCAAGTTAAACTCTTGCAAAAGAAGCAACCACCTGATAATTCTGCCCCCTACTACTGGTTTGTTCATTAAGTATCTTATGGTTGAATGGTCTGTATACACAAAAATATTATAACCAGTAATGTAGTGTCTGAATTTGTTTAGAGAGTAAACAACAACTAGAAATTCCTTTTCTGTAGTGGTGTAGTTTCTCTCCGTAGGGGTCAGGTTTTTGCTGATGAAATAGATGGCATACATTTGTTCTTCCTCATCTTTCTGTCCAAGAACAACTCCCATTGCATTGTTGGAAGCATCAGTGTGAATATGAAAAGGTTGGCCCCAATTGGGTCAATTTCTCCTTTATAACTTCAAAATCTTGTTGACATTGAGGAGTCCATTCAAAAACACAGTCTTTTGTCAGTAGAGAGAACATTGGTGCAAAAATCTTACTAAAATATTTTATGAACCATCTGTAATAACCTGCATGTCCAAGGAAACTTTTGATGTCTGTTTGATTTGTTGGTGTAGGAAACTTAGTAATGACTTCTATCTTTTTAGGATCAACTTGGATACCCTTAGCAGAGATATGATGACCCAAAACAACCCCTTGATCAACCATCATCAAGAATTTTTCATGACTTAAGGAGAGTTGGTGTTGCTCACATCTTGCTAACACTTTTTCAAGATTGCTCAAAGACTCCTCAAAGGTAGACCCATGGACAGTGAAATCATCCATATAAACTTCAACACAGTCATTGGTAAGGTCTGCAAAAATAGCTAAAACTACTCTCTAAAACATGGCAGGTGCATTACAAAGTCCAAATGGTAGAACTTTGTATGCAAATGTACCCCAGGGACAAGTGAAAGTGGTCTTATCTTGATCAGCAGGTGCTATACTAATTTGGTTGTATCCACTAAACCCATCCAAGAAGGAGAAGTATTTCTTACCTGCCAGATTGTCTAAAACCTGATCTATAAAGGGTAGGGGAAAGTAATCTTTCTTGGTGGATTTATTAAGCTCCCTATAATCTATACAAATTCTCCACTTACCATTTTTCTTGGGAACTATAACAAGAGGTGATACCCACTGACTATCAGATATTGGATAGATAAATCCTACCCTCAACAGTTTCTCTATTTCATCTTTGACAATGTCTCTTAGTGTTGGGTTAATCCTTCATTGTGGTTGTCTGACTGGTTTGACATCCTCAGTATAAATATGATGAGTGCAGATGCTTGGATGAATCCCTTTCATGTCAGTATAATCCCAAGAAAAATATTTCAAATGATTTCTCAGGATGTCTATGACCCTAGTCTCTTGGTTGTCTTCTAAGTTGTTACCAATAGTCAATTCTTTTCCTATCTCAATAGTTACTTGTTTAGTGTCTTTCAAAATAGCCAGTTCTGTCTCAGCAATCAGAGAGTTTAAGGGACAAGCATGAGGCTGTAGCATGTGAAAAATAGTCATGTTCTCATAATTTTCCCATATAAGATACAATCTTGGCTAAAGGACAATGAAAATCAGTTGATGTTTGGCCTTCATGGTAATCATAGGTCTCTCCACAACCTTCTATAGAAATTTTACTCACTAAGATGATGTTTTTCTTTTCTGAGTTCAAAGCAGTCATTTCTGTAGCCTTCATTTTAGTTTCCATAGCCACAGTTTTGGTTTCCGTAGCTGCAGTATCTTCTTTATCTAACACTAGGTATGTCTCTGTAATTTCTTCCATATGATTTTTTACTGCAATGGTGGCCAGATAAGTAGGACTCATATTGTTATTATCTGAAAAATCCACCCACACACATTCACAAACATCCACATATGGCTGGGCAGGAGGATAAAGAGAAATATTTTTTTCTTTTTTCCCATTTGAAATAGTCATTTTTCCTGACCTACAGTCAATGTATGCAACAACAATAGCTAGCCAGGGTCTTCCTAAGATAACTGGATATCCCATCTTTTGAGTTTTAGGCTGTAAGACCATAAAATCTACTGGATACTCCCAGGATTCAACCGTAACCATTACGTCCTCAATTATTCCATCTGGTACAACAATAGATTGATCTGCTAATTGGAGGATAGTACTGGTTGGTTGTAATCCTGTCAAAGACAACAAATTGAATGTATCTGTTGTTATGACATTGATGGCAGCACCAAGATCCACCAAAATGTTAGATATTGACTGACCATTTACAAAAATAGTAATGACTGGACTCCCAGGGTCCCCATATTTTGGTGAAAGAAGTTTTCCAGCTACAAGGTCAGCTAGATTTCCTTCTACTTTGACTATTTTTGGGTATTTCTTCTTCCTTCCTGGTGTCTTTATGCAATGGTTCCTAATGGTTTGGTTTAATTCAGGAATGTCCCTTATTTCTCTTAAGAGTGGGACCTCTATATTCAACTTTTTCAGCTCCTGAACCAGTGTTGTCTCTTCCCCATTCTGCATTTCTTTTAATCTCTCTGGGAAAGGAGTTGCATGCACATTCTTGTCTTTCTCCCAGTCATCCCTAGTTTCTTGTGTTTGTGGAACATGTTTTTTTCTCTCCCTTTCCTCAGGTACCTCAGTAATAACTATTGGAGGATTGTTCACTATTTTTCCAGATCTCAGCTGCAAGTTATTAATGGCATTAACTTGCATTGTCTCACCCTGTCCTGCTTCACTAATTGAAGTTGTTTGTTGATTTTTGGGGTTTGAGACAGGTTGGGCTGGAAGTTGAGTTTGTGTTGCTTGCCCCTACTGGTGATTTTTTTGTGGTGGTGGCATTAAAGCTTGTTGTTGTGTAAACCTCCTTGGTTGATTATAGTTTTGTTGGGGTGACCATTGTTGGTTTGGCCATGGATGTGCATTGGCTGATGGTGTCCAACCTTGCTGATTATATGGAGGCATCCATGGTTGTGGATTTGGGTAGGCCATCCAGTTTGGTGGTGTCCAATCAGGTTGTCCCCAAGTTGGTGGAGGGGTCTGATTGGGCCATGACATCATCCAGGGGTTCTGAGCAGGTCTAGGGGCATAAGTAGACTATGATTATTTGATCTTTGAACAAAGTTTACTTCTCCATTTGTTTGAGTCATAGCATTTAATATTTCTTTCAGCTGAGGTAGGAGAGTACAATGGTTAGTGTCATGTTCAGGGACATCACAGATCAAGCACATTTCTGTGATATCTAGAGGACACTCTTTCAAAGGATGTCTTTTCCTGCATCTGGGACAATATATGTCTAGAGGTTCTTTTGCAACATTGTCCTTAGCTTTCAGCCCATCCATGGTTGAATTTAACTATGTCAGAATGTTATTTTCATATTGGCCATCTCCTCTAGAAGTTTATGAGGTACCAAAGGCATGTTTTGATGTTTTCTTTCTTCTAATGCCTCCCCTTGTTCTAGAGTAGCTCCTACATAACTCAACGATCTGTTCCAGTGTGAGTTTGTGTACATCACCTCCTCCCATGAGATGGAGGGATTCTTTGGCTTCATCATCAAGTCCTTTAAGGAAGATTGTCTTGCTTATTTCTACATTCAACTCATAACCACTTCTCCTATGGACAAAAATAAATTTGTCCAAGTAATCCTCCATATTTTCATCTTCCTTTTGTCTTATCTGAAATAATTCTTCCCTCCTATCTCTTCCCCTGTAGTAGTCTTGGTACTTGTCCAAAAATTTAGTCTCCATCTGTTCCCATGAATGAATGGAGTTAGAGGGAAATCCCATAAACCACCTCATGGAAGAGTCCTTGAGGGTGGAAGGAAAGAGCTTGAGTTTCTGGTTATCTATTTTGTAGTCATATGTTTGGCATAGAACTTTGAATTCAAACAAGAATTGGTCTGGATCTTCTGTGGGCATTCCTCGAAAGATAGGCAGAATGGATGGGGAAATGTTTTTCATAGGTGCTTCCTCTTCATCATTTAAGACAATGGGGTAGGTAAAGGTTCTACCCAAGGGTCTATCATCATTGTTCCATTGTTTCCCATTGTCTCCCATTTCTTCTGTAAATTGATTCAAGTTCTAGGACAAGTTGATTCAGATTCAGTGTCACTCTCAGGAGTAGTATTATCAGTGTTTACTATACGTTCTCCTATTGGGGATATTCTTTGAATGTTGCGAGGTATATATCTCCCTTTAGCATCCCTTGGCATGTGCATCAATATTTATCTTTAAGGCAAGGCTTAGGATCTCTACTGGTTGCATAGCTCAACTTCAATAACACCCATAGCATAAAATGTGAATAGAATGGCATGTTTTTCTTATGGTAGTCCCCGGAAATGGCACCAAAAATGATGGGTCATTGTAACTTCCAATCATTTAATCAACCTATTCAAGTGTTGATGTCATTATAGACCAGGGTTGTGTTCAAGGTTGTATGCAGAGAAGTTGATATGCAACTCAGTCACTATGGTGGTTCTCTCTTTAGGGGGTTTTGTTTGGTATCGATTTTCTTGTTCTATACTACTTAACTACTGAAAGTGAGTAAATGTCTAAACTACTGAATATCAAAAGCTTCTAAACTATCAAATGGAAAGTAAAGTATATATCAAATGCATCTATTCTACTGAAACAAAGTTACTGAATGAAATGCTTGTTAAAGGAAATGCTTTGCTGAAATGAAATGCTTGTTTAAAGGAAATGAAAAGTAAAGGAAATTCACTGAAATAAAGAGATATAAGATTGTATTCAGATAATCACCAAGTCAAGATATTAAAACTGGAACTTAGTAAATGTAAAGATTTTGCATGAAGTACCAGTCCTCCAATCTCCTCAGTCAAGTGGGCCCTTGTTCTACTTCGGATTGAGACTCTTAACATAAAATGTTTCCTCAAAATATCACATATTGTATTGATAAAAATGAGTCTGATACATACTTCAGAGAGCAATTGAAAAATAACTTCTATCTATTAACTATTGTAATACTGAAAAAACTAACTAAGAAACAGTCACGAGAAGGTGTCTTATAGACACAGATGGTTACAACACATGCCAAATCTATAGGAAACTAATTAGAAATTCATAAAAGTCCCATAATGCCCCATAACTCTACTGGAAACAGGGGTCCTAGTTTGTAGCTTGTTATGGTTCAGTCTTCAAAATGGCATAGTGGTTGTAGACTCAGTCTCCTTTGACTGTAACTATTCAAAATGGAGAGAATGTGCCTCATCATCCTGCATATGTCACCAAATTACTCAACAAAGTAGTTAGTGGGAGTTTCATTGGTCATTAGTTTCACTTAAGACAGAATAAGGGGAAATGCATTACTTTCTACTTTAGATATAACTATTTAGAACATTCCCATGCATTGATTAGTGTTCGTCATTGGGATAAGAAGTAGAGGAGGCATAACCTGTATTCCAACCCATTTATCATTATACTCATTGTTCCCTTTTTGTGCAAACTGTTGAATAATTTCCACAAGTGCAAATCTCCCCTTCTTATGCTCCAACTGAGATTATGAGGATAAATCAATTCTCTTCTTTTCAGTGGCAGATTCAAGGTGTCCCACCTTTTTTCACAGGCTATCATAGCCTGGCCAAAGTTTTTCTGACAGTACACTTCAAACTCTTGGACACATTTGCCAAGATATCATAGGTTTGTTTACCAATTCCGTCCTAGTAATATAAAGACCTAAAATATTTATTCTTCAAAATATCATTATGATGTTGGGGTCAAATGTAAAAACCAACAGTTTTGGCCTGTTGTGTAAAGATATCAGTTTTCTCTTCCCACATAATCTGATATCTTATCAATGACTGAAAATATTTTAACTGAAATTCTCTTACATACAAATTTATGAAGAAAATCATTAACATTTGGAACTAACCATGTTACACAGATAGAATTCACACAATAAGTTTTGTAAATTCCAACTCTGATAAATCTATAAAAAGGTTTTTCCATCAAGAGCCTCATGAGGTAGGCCACGAAAAATTCTATGCAACTTGCCATGAATAAAATTGCTCTTGAAGAAATAGACTATACATTGAAGATGGTTTCCTGTAAGCTAAGAAGTTTATGAGGTAAAGGATAGACAGACTCAACAATTGCTTGGATCCAATTTTATTTTTTCTTTAGAGTTGGATTCAATCTCTTCCTTAAGTTTCTTATTTTCTTCTACAACTCCTTGTTTTTTAAAATGAAATTTGAGTCCAACTTTTTGATAAATCATCCCATGCTTTTAAACCTAATATCTTTTTATTCTTTAAACTAGTAACTTCCGTTTCTCAAAACATCTATTTCTTTATATTTTTCTATATTATTTTTCACAAACTCATTTTGAAGAGACAAATGAGTTAGCTTCCCATACCTTTTAATTTTTTCTTTTAGAGAATCAATTTCCTTCTTGGTGTTTCCTTCAACCTTGAATCATGATTGTTGAATAAGATTCTCTTTGTGATTCTTCTTCCTTATTTCTTGCGTATGAGAGTTTTCATAGGGGCTGGATTTCTCGAGCTATAGGCATATTTTTCCAGCTTCTAAATGAATTTCCAGTGTCTCAGAACATGAAGGAGATTCCTCTTGAAGGGTTGACATGATAGTTTTCCCTAAATTTCTAGAGCTTTTTACCTTCATGTTTGGTGCTCTACTTTCATTTTAGATCTTTTTTTCTCACCAAGGGAACTCTTTCCTTTCTAAGGAGCGGATCTATCTCATCTTGGAGCTGAGAGCTTGATTCTGGAGCTTCAGTGTAAGCTTTTGTAGCTGTAGGATTCCCCTTGAGCTTCTTCTTCCTAAAAATTTCTGCTACAATCATCAGTTAGTACTTTCCTCTTAGGTTTTCCTAGAGGCTTCTGTGAGAAAATAAATTCAATATGCCCTGGGTTTAATTGCAAGGATCACCAGGGTCCATTTTTATACTTTGTCCCATCTTTTATGATAATTGACTAGGTATTCAGGGAGATTTTTGAGTGCAAGGTTTTGACCTAGTTTATCTTCAAATGGGTCAAAATATTCAAGGTATCTCCTCCTAATGGGATTGTTGTCTTCATAAAGATGAAATGACTTAGGGGTACCCAAGAAGCTACCTCCTTCCAATAAGGGCCTTCTACTTTTTTACTCTTCTGGATTCCCTGGATATTAATTTTTCTTAGGAAGAGGTTCCCCTTATCCTCATGAAAAAGGGCTATAAAATGATTTGAAGGGGGGATTAGTGACAACCTTAGTCCATTGTGCTAACAATTTGGTCTATCTATTTCAATTTTTTTCCCTCCTACTCTAGAACAAGTTGCTTCAAAATTTGAGGTTAAATCTCTTCAATTAAATCTTCATCAAACCCTTCAAATTTAAAATCATCAATGAAATCCAACCAACATGCATATTGAAAGACTTGACATGTAAACATTTCATAACCAAATCTTCTAAGGTTCCACAGATTCCAACTTTGACTTCTTCTTTTTCCCCATTGAATAACCTAAATTGTTAGGAATGGAAAATGCATTTCAAGAAGAGGTAGACCTTCTTCAAAATAATGGAATGATGGTTTTTATTGAAGAGGTCCTTGAGTATTTTGATGCCAAAGTGTCAGTAGGAGGCCAACTATATGGAACTTATGACAGCATCATGGTGACCTCAATTATCAGTGGAGACCTTTGACTAATGTGATTGTTAAGGTTGGCAAAACTTTTAATTTCACTAACATGAGCATCAAACCCTTCAATTTTTTAATAAATCCAACCAACCTTTGAATGGAAGATTTGACAATCATGCCTTTTCATTCATCAGTGACCTCTTATCTCTCCAATTAATCCTTCTAGATTTTTTTAATTTTGAATCATTTGCATTGGGAAGTTCAAATAAAGTCTTTAAAAAAATAAAAACACGTCACCTTACCAGAAAATAGTCCTCTTTAACCATTGGCACTCCACCTCCTAAGGTTGGAACAAACAATTATGGTTAATATACATTTTGATAATTTACACTTCTAAGCATGCATAAAAGAAAATTAATTTTGATACATTTATGATGATATTCTGGGGGCAGAAATTAATGAATGTAACTTCATGGTCATTTTGCTTGCCTTTATGTTATAGTCTTATTCCCTAACAAACTACTCATGGCATAGAAGAGTTGACATCTTCCATTGTATTTTTTCCTTTTACTCTTTAATTTCCATAAATGAAATTTCTTTATCATGGGGTTGTTGATAGGAACCTAAATTTACCTTACCTTACTAAAACAGTTATCCCTTTGATCACCATCAATTCAAAAATTTCACAAATCCATTATCATTAGTGTTTTCAATTTGGTAAGGTCCTAATTTTGTCCTCACCTTTCCCTATTGAATGTTGTTAGTATTTTGAGTCAAATTTTGAATGCCCATCTCCTTCTTAGAATCTTTTGGAATTTATATGAGAATCATGTCAAATTTCTCTAATATTGAAGGATCTCAGCTTATTATTGTGTTTGAACTTCCATCATCGGGGTGGAAGAAAATCTCTTCCAGTTCAACCAAATTGCAGCACATGACTGAATTTCTTAGCTTCATCTCATATTTTCCTATCTTCAATGTTGATACAGTCTATGTATGTAATTCAAATTACCACAGTAATGGCTTCTTTATATACTAGTTCATATAGGTAGAAACCAACTGGTGGTTTTCCAGGTTGTGTTTTCTCAGATTACTTGATAGTCTTGGCACCCAACCATTTAGTATTTAATTTTCCTTTAGTCAATTGTTTTACTTTCTAGTTAAACAAAAGTGCTTCCAGTCTCCTTATTTAAATCTTGGGGTTGTATGAGAGTGATTTCCTATTTATTTGATGTTGGAGGATCTTCAAACTATTTTTGAGCCTCCATTCCTCATCTCATCTAAATCATTTAACTGAATAATCCTATCTTTCTAGATTGTATCAATCTCAATTCCCACCTCCAATGTTTTCCTTAAGGTTTGTAACTCAAACTCTATAAGGAAGATTGGTTTCTTCCCATACACAAGTTCATATGGAGAGAATCCAGTGGTGGTTTTCCATGTTGTATTATATGTCCCATAACTACTTTAGGTAGTATTAATACCTAATCTTTCTTAGTTGCATCCACAACCTTTGTTAAAATGGTTTCCAATTATCCATTTGTGACTTCAACTTTCCCATTGGCCTGAGGATGATATGGTGATGACTTATGGTGCTTGATCTGGTAGAGTCCTATAAAGGCCTCAATCATGTTAGACATGAATTGAGGTCCTTGGTCAAAAACTATGGCTCTAGGTGCTCCAAATCTCTGCATGATCTTGTGGTATAAGAAATCAGCTACAACTTCTTCATTAGCAGAAGGGAGGGCCTGAAATTCTACCCATTTTGTGACATAATCAATGCACACCAATAGGTACTCTTTTCCATAAGATGGGGGGTCTATTGGTCCAAAAAAATCAATTCCCCATTTCTCAAAAGGTCTTAAAACCAATTGAGGATTAAGGGGAATTTCAGTGGAAAGAGTATGCTTCCCCATCCTTTGACATGCATCACATTGCTTGATGTATTTTTGACATTCTTGTGTAATGAAGGCTAGTAGTACCCATCTCCAAGGATTTTGTCAATTATCCTCTTAACTAAATAATTTCCTCCTCCTGGTTCATCATGGAAAGCTCTTATGATGTCATACACCTCATCCTCCCTAACACACCTGCAAAGAACCATATCAAGACCACATTTAAATAAAATTCCATTACACCATGTATAAGTAGCATTGTTTCTAACTAATATTTTTCTTTCTTTTCTTGTAAAATAAATTGGAAACTTCCCTGTGGTTAGATAATTAGCAATATCAGCAAACCATGGTGAGTGTGCTGAAATTACAAATAAGTGTTCATATGGAAAATGGTCTTCAATAGGTTCTCCTTCACCTGAAACATTCAATCTTGAGAGAAAGTCAACAACAACATTAGCCTTTCCTTAGTTTATCAATGATTGTCAAATTAAATTCTTGTAAAAGAAGTAACCATTTGATAATCCTTCCCCTACTACTAGCTTATTCATCAAGTATCTTATTGTTGAATGGTCTATGTATACAAATATTTTATAGCCAGTAACATAATGTCTGAATTTATTAAGAGAGTAAACAACAACCAAAAACTATTTTTCAATTGTGGTGTAATTCTTCTCTGTAGGGGTCAAGTTATTGCTAATAAAATAAATTTCATACATTTGTTCTTCATCCTTTTGACCAAGAATTGTGCCCATTGCATTGTTATATGAATCAATATGAATATGAAAAGGTTTCCCCCAATTGGGTCCTCTCAAAACTGGAGCAGTAGTCAATTTATCTTTTATAACTTCAAAGGATTTTTGGCATTGAGAGTTCCATTCAAAAACATAGTCCTTTGTAAGTAAAGAGAACATAGGTGCAACAATTTTATTGAAATCTTTGATAAACCTTTTGTAGTAACCTGCATGGCCTAGAAATATCTTAACATCAGTCTGGTTTGCTTGTACATGTAGGTTAGTAATGATTTATATTTTCCTATGATCAACTTGATTACCTTTAGCAGAGATATGATGACCCAAAAAAAATCCCTTGATCAACCATAATTAAACATTTCTCATGACTCAAGGAGAGTTGGTGTTGTTCACATCTTGCTAACACTTTTTTAAATTACTCAAATATTCTTGAAAAGTAGCCCCATGAATATTAAAATCATCCATGTATACCTCAACACAATCATTAGTGAGATCTGTAAAAATAGCCAAGACTACCCTTTGAAAAGTAGCATGTGCATTACATAATCCAAATGGTAAAACTTTATATGCAAATGTTCCCCAAGGACATGTGAAAGTGGTTTTATCTTGATCTTGTGGAGCTATAGAAATCTGATTATAGCCATTGAATCCATCCAAAAAGGAAAAATATTTCTTACCTGCCAAATTATCCAAAACTTGGTCTATAAAAGGTAGAGGGAAATAATATTTCTTTGTAGCCTTGTTAAGTTCCATATAGTCTACACAGATTCTCCATTTACCATTATTTTTTGGAACTATAACAAGTGGGGAGACCCACTGACTATAAGATATATGATAGATAAATCCTACTCTTAATAGTTTCTCAATTTCATTTTTAGCAATATCTCAAGATGTTGGGTTGATCCTACGTTGTGGCTATTTGACTGATTTAAACATCTTCAGTATAAATATGATGAGTACATATGTTGGGGTGTATTCCTCTCATATCAGTATAATCCCATGCAAAATATTTAGAATGATTTCTCAAAACATCAATGACCTGAGCTTCTTGATTCATTATTTAAATTTCTACCCAATGTTCAATTCCTTTCCTAGCTGAATGGATATTTGTTTAATCTCGGGTAGATTTTCTTGCTTGTTTTCATTCAGCAGAGAATTCAAAGGATAGAAATGAGGTTGTAACTTATGAAAGATTGTTATGTTTTCAGAAGATATGATTCTAGTCAAAAGACAATGAAAATCATTTGATATTTTCTTTTCATGATGAGAACATAGTTGAGAAGGGGCATAATCATATATTTCAACATGATCTTATTTATAATCCTTTTAGAATCCTATTATCTTTTTGGGAATAGAGTAGACAATTCAAGCTAGACTTTCTTTCCAGAGCTAGAATGGTTCTTTCTAGAGCCAAAATGGTTCTTTTCAGAGCTCGAATGGTTCTTTTCAGAGCCAGACTAAGCTTCTCATCTAGATTCCTACATGTTCCCTCAATTTCATCCACATGTTTTTTTACTACAATCATTGCTAAATAAGAAGGGCTCATATAATTCTCACTTGGTCCATCAACCCACATATGTTCACGAGTTTTAAACATGGTTGAGCAGGAGGATAAAGAGAAATGTTATTTGCTTTATATCTATTTGAAATAGTCATATTTCCATAGATCTACAATCAATATATGCAACAACAATAGTAAGCCAAGGTCTTCCTAAAATAATTAGATAATTAATTTTCTGATTTTTGGGTTGTAAGATCATAAAGTCTACTAGATATTCCCATAATTCTACTAAAACCATTACATCTCCCATGACTCTACCTGGTACAAAATGGATTGGTCTGCCATTTAAAGGATCGTGTTGTTTGATTGTAATCTTATTAAAGATAATAGATTCAATGCGTCTATTGTCATTATATTAATAACATCTCCAAGATCTATTAAGACATTAGATATTATTTTTCCATTTATGGTAATAGTGATAACTGGACTCCCTGAATCTCCATACTTAAGTAAAAGTAACTTTCCTAATGATAGATCAACTAACTTTCCATCAACTTGCACTATTTTTTGGGTACTATTTCTTTCTTCCTAGTGTCTTTATGCAAAGGCCTCTAATAGTTTGGTTAAGTTCTAGGATATCCCTCATTTCTCTCAAAATTGGAATCTCAATATGCAATTTTCTCAGTTCCTAATAATGTAGATTCTTCCTTGGCGAGTGTTTCTTTTAGTCTTTCTGGAAACGAGGTTGTGTGAACATTTTTTTCCTTTACTTTAGTACTTTCCTCATTTTTTTTTGGTATAGACGATAACTTCTACCTTTTCCTCGGGCATTTTTATGATAACAATTAGAGGGTTGTTCACTGTTTTTCTTGATCTCAACTATAGGTTATTGATAGAGTTTACCTAATTGTCCCTTCTTGTCCAGCTTCATTAACTGAAGTTGTTTACTAATTTTTTAGATTTAGGATAAGTTGAGTTGGTAGTTGGGTCTAAGTTACTTATACTCCTTGTAAGTGTGATTGAGGTGGTGGCATCAAATCTTATTGTGGAGGATATTTTCTTGGCTGATTGAAGTTTTTTTGTTGAGACCATTGTTGATTCGGCCATGGTTGTGGATTAAATGGTGGCATCCAGTTTTATTGATTAAATTGAGGTACCCATGGCTGTTGATTTAAAAAACCATCCAGTTTTGTTGTGTCCAATCAAGTTGTCCCCAAGTGGATGGAGGAGTCTAATTGGCCCATTGCATTAACCAAGGATTTGGAGTAGGTCTTGGAGGAAAGACATGTTGATTGGTTTGTCTCTAGACATATTTTAATTCTCTTATTGGTTGAGAAAATTTGCTCAATATTACATTCAAAAAAGGAAGAAAGGTACATTGATTAATATCATGCTCATTGACATCACAAATTAGGCACATGTCTATGTGGTCTAAAGGAAAATCCTTTAAAGGATGCATTTTCCTACACCTAGGAAAATATATATTCAAAGGTTTTTTGGTAGCCTTAATTCTTTCTTATAACCCATCCAAAGTATAAGTTAGTTGTGTTAAGATGTTTGCTTTCATGTTAGAAATTTCTTCAATGACATGTGAAGTGTCAGATGTATTTTTCAAAGTTCTATTTTCTTAATACTTTCCCTTTTCTAGAATAACTTCTGTACAACTCAACAATCTGATGGAGGGTAAGCTTATTCACATCTCCTCTTCCCATTAGGTTGAGATATTCCCTAGCTTCTTCATTGATTCCTTCGAGAAAACGTGTTTTACTTAATTCTTCATTTAACTGATATCCACTCCTTCTATGGACAAAAATAAATCTATCTAAGTAATCTTCCATATTATCATTTCCTTTATGTCTTATTTGGAATAATTCTTCTTTCCTATGCCTTCCTCTACAGTAATCTTGTTATTTGTCTAAAAAATAGGTTTCCATTTCTTCCCAAAAATGAATGGAGTTAGGCTCCAATCCCATAAACCATCTCACGGAAAATTCCTTGAGGGTGGAGGGAAAGAGTTTAAGTTTCATGATTATTTATTTTGTAGTCATATGTCTGACATAAGACTTTGAACTCAAACAAAAAATTGGTATGGGTCTTCTGCTGAAATTCCTCTAAAGGTAGGCAATATAGATGGAGAAATTTTTTCATATGGGCTTATTCCTCATTGTTTAGGAGAATGGGATAAGTAAAGGTTTGTCATATGATCCTACTCCCTGGGAGAGGATGTCCCACTCATTCACCCATGTTTGTGAGGAGAGTGTGTAACTCAGGAGTATCAAAGGATGTTGGTTCCTCAAGAGGAAAAGTAAATTCAATTTCTATTTCAATTCCCTTGAGTGTTGTTATCAAAATATTATATGGTCTCTTCACCTGATGTTATTGGTTGAGAGTTCCTAGGTATGTATCTTCCCTAGCATCCCATAGCTTGTACATTAATTTTATCTTTGGAAAGGGTCAAGATCACTACTAGTTGCATGTTTTTAATTCAATATCATAATTTTCCCTGACAATGGCACAAAAAATGATGGGTCCCTGTGATGTCCAATCATTTAATCAACCATTATGTAGTTGATGTCATTTTAACCAAGGATGTGTCCAAGGCAGTATGCAATGAAGACAACAAATATGCAACTAGTGGTAGTGATTTTGGTCTTAAAGGGGGGTTTGTCTATTTGTTTGAGTCTTTTCTATTTACTAAACTAGACTACTAATAATCAATCAACTTCTAAGACTACTGAAAGAAAATAGCTTTAAACAACAAATAATGTTTATTCTACTAAAGCCAACTTACAAAAAGGAAATAATTTGCATAATGAAATTTCTTTGAAATGAAACTTGTTGAAATTGAAAATTACATACATGAAAAGGAAATGTTTTGCAAAATGAAATTACTCTAAATGTTGAAAGAATAATGTTATTTTGATTGGAATATCACAAGTTTTGAAAATGATTATTTTAAGCACACTACAAAATCCAAGAATGCAAGAAGAACATAAATGTAAATACCACAATATTCAATTCTTTATTTTAGTGGTCCCTTTATCTCCCTCGGATTGGTTCAATTACATAGTTTTACTCATAATAAAATGTTTTTTATTGATCAAAAAGGAGTTTCTTACAACATAAACGAGAAATAATTATAACTGCTATTTGAGCTCCTCTATCATATTACATTCTAGACACTCATACTTACATACACATGTTCAACTCATTCAATACAAGGTACTTTATAGCTAATGTATTCCAACACATGCCCAAAGAATCTAGGTGGCTAGATATGAGAACAATTTGGGATTCAGTTACAACTCATAAAAGAATAAGGAACTGGATTCCTTGTTTTCAGTCTTCATTAACTTCCCTTAAACTAATCTTCATGATGGAGTACACCACACCCAATTTTGACTGTGACACCTTACATTGGCAGTTTTCATGAATTTATTAACCGGCACACATCACCATGCATATTTTCCAAGTAGTTAGTTGCAAAAATACCTTAATCATTAGTCCACATAATTCAACAAGGATAAGATTCATTATTTCCCTATTTTGGACTTAATCAATTGAACCATATAATGCATTGATTAATGTTTTTATGATGTGCAGTTAGATATTTGAATAAGAAATTACGAGGATTTATTTCAAATTGGTTGGCTCTTGATTTTATTCCAAAGTTTGTTGTACTTGACTATTTTCTTCCATGTTTGTAGAATTTTAGAACTTGAGAGGAGTGACAAGTTCAACTTGAGTGAGTTGGATGTGAAGTGAATATGAGTGGAGGGTCAGTAGATAATTGAGTTTTATTTATTTAAAAGATAATTAAATTATCCAAATGGGTGTATACTGTATAAAGAGTGTAATATAATTAATTAAATTAGTTCTAGAAGTAGGATATGGGTGGATAATAGATTTAGTATTATTTTTGGATGTTATAAAGTATAATTGGTATTTTTGGGGTGACTACATTTTCCCCTCTTTAAAGTGTTATTACGAATTAATAACATTTTAAATATAGTAAACATGTGTAGATCAATGAAAGGATGATAGAGAAGTGTTCTGGACTATCTAATTTTCCCTAGTGAAATATTTGGATGCCCCAGTAGATCCAGATTGTGCCAAGGGAGTTCCCTCGAGTGGATGGGTGACACGATTAAATCAGTGGATAACCACTTGATAGGAATAACAAGATACTTCCATGTGAGAGATGGGAAAAAAGGGGATCAAAAAATGAGAAACAGAGGGTTAAAGGCCAAAATTAGGGATTTGGTAAGTGAAGTAGGGTGTAGAAGAATGTTTAAATAGAATGGTGGGTTGATCTGCGATTGAATTGATGATAGGGGTAACCTTGCTCGTAGCTTGAGCTTTCATTAATATTTTGTAATCTAAAACAACCTATTGTACTTTTGTGTAATAGAGTTGGCACCATGATTATTAATCCATTATGTGTGTAGACAAACACACACACGTGCTCATGCAATAAATAAAAAGTAAAAATAAACCCAATATACAAAGTAAATGTATATACCATGGCCATAAATGAACCAAGATAATAAATAATAAGCTTGTAATTGGTTAAAACATTAACAAATAAAAGTAACAATGCAACACAACTTTACATAAAGACATTAAATTTTATTTGTGATGTGTTTCACACTGATAATTGATTTATGTGATTTACCCCCAAGTAGGGGTAAGATGATTTAGGATTGATTGGAACATTGCCCTCAAGCAAGGATATAATGAGAGCCAAGACTAACCCAAGCGAGGATATACACAAGGGATGTGGATTTTTTATTGATTGATTTTTTTGTAGGACATTTGAAACAAACACTGTGATAGGATTTAATGTGTAAGTTTGGTAAGGTTGTTGATGTTGTGGGATTTTTGTTATTTTTACAAATGTTTAGGATTGTTGGATTGTTTTTCAAATTTTCTGTATATTTTTCATTGGTTTGATATGTTTTTGGTAATGTTTAGAATATTTTATTTTTTTGGGATTATTGATAATATATTGAATTTTGTTTTTAGATTTTTTTTCTTATTTAAATTTTTTAGGTATTTTTTACTAGGTATCGAAGTAAGGGACCTAGTTGTGATAGTGATCATGGACCCATACCGAACTCACATAAGAACTAAGAGTCTCAACAAGATTCAGAGATGGATAGAGAAAATATGGATAATACAATAGACCATAAATGTCTTGACTATTTTAAACAAAAGACAATAGAAGAGAGGAGAGGTGATAGGATAGGATAGACAAGAGGGAACTCATTTTCAAACAATATTAATTATTTCATTCCATTGGAAAAATGTATTATAGATGATATATTGATAGTATGGTAAGAACCTTGCATATAATAAATCAATAAATTGCATAAGATAATAAAACACAAGAGATATGGGGGGCCAAGATTCCCTAATATCAATATATGCTGATTAATACCCTTAAGGTAGGGCAACACCATACAATGCTCCTTAAGGAAGGAGTAACTCCACAATCTCCCAAGATGGGAATCCACTTCGAGGGGAATGCCTCCAATATACCTCTACCAAGTATAAGAATCAACGCATACATACATGACCTCCTCATAATGATACTCACATCCTTTAAATAGGATGGGTAACACCTAATCCCAATGTAGGCCGACCCATTACCCAATATAATTAATTCCTATGTGAGCCCATATAACTAACTAAGGGGATGTGTGCCATATGTTGGCATCTCCATCAACCCATATATATTATATTATCATATTCGAGGGTACATAGCATAGTACGTCTTACTCCACATAACTAGTAAGATGTGAGGGCTCAACAATGAGAGACAAAAAGGGCGTGAGACACATGATATATTGATATGTAAATGAATATGATGGATGAAAATCCATGAGGTTAAACAATGTTCCAGTTGGGAAACTATGACTCTTCTCCAATCAGGATTATCCGATTGATTCCAAGAGGATGTTCACTTTATAGGTCTTGAATACACTTAGACCCATAGGCGGACTACTAATTAGAAAGATATATTTTAAGGAATGGTTATCTTTCCTAACATGGGATTCTAAATTGCTTCTTTCGAATTTTGTAGGATTAAGCACTTCTGATTTTGAAGGCTATCTTTTTCTTGATTTTTTTGTTTTTGAACTGACCCCCTGCAGTTTGTTGCATGCCACTAGTAAGAGGCAAGGGCTCAACACCAAAGATAAAACATAGGTGAGTAAGGGTACCCTTCTTCATTCCTAGCCTCACAATACTAGTAATAAGCGTGGGATCATCACCAAAGAATTTGAAGGATGAGAGGTGTAATTATTTGAAATAGATAGATGTATTTTTAAATTTATTTGTGCCTTGTATTTGAATTATGTTTGATGGGAAGGAAATTTTTCCCCTAAATATCAGCCTCACACAACTAGTATGGCACGATGGTTCAACACCAAAGACTGAGATGGGTGGTCAAAAGAACCGAGTAAATAATTTTTATAACTTTCATGTTACCCTCAATAAGCTTATAGATGGGACAATAGGTGAAAAATCTGAAATGGGAAAAACCATAAGAGGGATGAAATGCATAATACCTAAATAAGAGCCAATATTAACTTATGTCTTATGAAGACATGAAATAAATAGGTGATGATTACAAAGATTCAATTGTATGATGGAAATATCTACCAATGGAATGAAAATTTTAGGACTTTCTAGATGAGCTAGATGACAGGAATGTACAAGCAACCTCTCCATGTGTAAAGAGTACTCGCGAATAAATGGTTCCTAGGTATAGAAAATCTTTAGGTGGATAGATTTTATGGGTTCATTAAGTGTTTGGCCAATTATCGTGGGCAACTTATATGATCCAGAACCAAAATTAGTAGTGATTACATGTGGCCCCAACCAATTGGGCTCAAATTTACCTTGCTTTTCTCTTTCCTTGGTTGTGTTTATCTGATTTTCTTTGAGAAGCAGATCACTGATCTCAAACTCTCTAGGTTTTATATTTTTTTATAGCTACATCATAGCTGATTTTGATAGAATTGGAGATGGTTTAGAGTGTTAAGGAATTTTTTTTCAAGAAGATATAATTCATTAAGTCGTGATTTTTTATATTCATCCTCATTGATTAAGTTATGAAGAGATATTCGTAAAGATGGGAGTTCAATCTCAATGGGTAGAAAAACTTCACAACCGTAAATGAGAGAGAATGGGGTGGCTCCTATAGAAGTGTGATATGATGTGTGATAATACCAAAGGATGGGGTAGATTTGGCTATGTTAGTTTTTCTTATGTGCATTGACCATCTTTTCCACGATACTCTTTAACATATTGTTAGTCGCTTCAAAGTCTACCTAGGGCTTAAGAATAGGTCTAGTGCAGATCTAGAAACCATGTCTAAACCCTGTATTTTTACTTTGATAAACTTTTGAGTGTCTATACACCTCATCCACATACTCCCCACACTCTCACCATTCATATCCAACTACTACATACATGTACTCCATCATTACATACCTCAACCTTCTGACTAGGCCTCCAAACCAAGCATCTTGACCATGTGTGCACCATCAATGTTGACCACATCATCACTTTTCCACTATTTTTAACCTATAGGAACCTTCAACACACTTCATGACACCCTAAAACATCACCACAACATTCTTATATCAATACATCACCTTTGCAAACCACCATACCATCTCATCAAACAACTCAACTCAACACATGACACTACTAATCAACCTTCATGTCCTTTCTCCTTTTGACATAAATGACACCTCAGACATCAATGATAACACCAAATTCATCATCACACTTTGACATCAATGAAAAAAAATTCCAACAATACCCCCCCCCTTTATCATTGATGGAAAACTCATTTATGGAAAACATAAATACCTCATTTTCTCAAGCCATCATCTCATTCTCCAAGGTACTCACATGCCATCAACTCATTCTCCCCCTTTATACATTAATGAAAAATAAACATACCTACAATTTTTTCTTCTGGAATCATTAGGTTCACCATTTGGTTTGAAACATCAACCAAACCTAACAAGGTCCTTTTGACCTTCTAATTTGACAACCCTTGAGAAACATAGCTCCCCCTTAGCAAGATGTATACCTTCAAAGAACTAATCTGACTCATCCTTGATAAAGCAACCTTCAACACAAAACTGATACCAATATCAAGTAGAAACAAAAAACTATTTTCTTACCTCTTCAATAGTACTATCACCACTAACACTTCTCAACATTGACAATCCAACTCATAGATACCAGCTTGAGTTCATGAAAATCTCACACATTGCTTGATGACTTAGAAGATACAACCCTTCTCAAAACAGTACAAGGAACTCTGACATTTTCGTATATCAAACCTATGCATACTATGAACTCTAATTATATCAAAAAATTGCATACCTTTGATTCATTCATATGGAGGCCACAAGCTCCCCCTGAATCATACACTCCTCTCATACTTTATCAACCAAACTCATCAACTAAGATATGCTTCACAAAATAGACCTGATCACTTTTCCTTCATATTTTTTATCTCATCATGGTACAGACCTCATTATGCCTTGTCAACTAGGTTTATATGGATACCAAGAGCAACTGATTCTTCAAGATTCATGACTTGACACACTTGATCACCAATTGAGTCAACAAGAAAATTGTACCATCAAATCATCGAGCTAACTATCTCATCCTAAGTCTATATACTTCACTTATCCATATAAAATACATCAAGCTTCAAATGTCTTCATTTGGACTTACTACATGTTCATCAAACACCTACATACTATCAAAGAGTTCATTCTCCTTCATGATATGCTAGATGAGATAAAAGATCTAATGCCTTTGCCATATTTGTCTTCCTCAAGCTAAGATACTACAAATTATTCCATGAACCATTCATGCAACATCTTGCATATCTTTCAATACTTACACCACTTATGTCATTGATATGTCCACATGACTCAACATATCTTCATGAATTTCAGTCTTCTTAACATAACTAATCCTACTCATGGAGTTAATTAACACATCTACACAACTCACCCTAACTTCTTGATACTTCAAACACAACAAGATACCAACTTGAGACATTACCAACTTGCTTACATGGTGGAACTTATCCAAAACTATCAAGCATTCTCAAAACACTCATTCTTAACTTTCCCATTTATTAACACTTCTTAGCTTAACAACATGTTACAACTTTCTTGCTCCTGGCATAGCTGACTCAGACCTTCTCAACCAGAAATAAGGTCTCATTCATTTTTACTTCATCAAATGTGTAACACTGAATTATATACACAAGGAAATGATCACACAAATAACATTGCATACCTTGTTCCTTCAAAAACAAAGTCACCACACTCACCCTGAGACCAAACACTTATTTGTTAAGCCACACAAGGAAAAAAAAACTTTTTAAAATACATGGGATAGTCATCAAACCAAGATATTACTCCAAAGAACCAAACTAGTCCACCATAGAATCCTTCATGCAAATTTTCTCCATGACAATCATTTATGAGCCATCAAAACTCAAATCTTACCATGTAATACACTATCAACTAGGACTTCAAATCAAACATTACGATGAAATATATTTTTCATATCCTACTTCTTTATGAGATGAAAACAAAGTATAAACATCATACCTTGGACCACTATACTCACACAAGCAACACAACTATTGCAACCTAGTTCAGCATACATGATCTTACTTTCTTGTGAATATCATACCTAGATCAGACCTTCAATACTCAGAAAGATCTGCCCCTAGTTACATGATCATGGTCTCAAATATACTCCTACATATCCATAACGGTCTTCATACCATTTCTAAGAACATAGGATATATAGCTCGGGCCTAAACAAATCCTTACAAACACCTTTGATGCTTTTAATAAATCTTCATATACATGCCTAAATCATGCTTTAAAGCACCAAATTTTTCTCAATCATACATATCAAACTGTCTCCCTATCTTCTATGTCTTAAAGATACCTTCTTGATGCACTTCATTTATCATCATATCTTCATGACTATAACAAATACAAACATACCTCTATCTTAGTTCTAGGACATTCAAATTTGTAAACTTACTTCAAAGAACAAATAGTGCACACCCATATTTCTAAGAACTCTATCCATATTTTCTCTGACCACTATCATGCACATAATCACACTCCAAAATATTTACTCACCATCTTGTCATAACATATCATTACAACATAAGTTCAAGAAAGTGATAACACAACTTCAAAGTTGTCAAATAACACTACAAACCTTCATGATTGATACAAAGCAGATCAAGACACAAACATACCTTATTCATCGCAATATTAGGTATTTAACATGGCATCTCACCTCATATTTCCTTTTATGTGCTTTCAATACTTCAAATTATCTAGAAGCTTATAAATGCAACACATAACTCTTGAAGCAACTTAACAATCCTTACATCAAAATTGAGTCGCCAACATGACTCTAACTCAACAACAAAACCTCCATGATGTTCTTCACTTGCAACATGAATTTATAGACCTATCAAGATCCCAAACCTTCTTAAAACACATCAAATAGCAACATATCTCTATGAATGAGATTGAAAATACCTTTTGAAGTAACATATATGTCTGACCAAGCCAACATAAAACAACACAACTTCGTGAATGACTCAAAACCTTCCTGCAGAACTTCATACATCTCATTGATTCAACTATATAAAAATCCTTCATACTCATGCTTGTAACAAATCTATTTTCTAATTCACAATAGCTACAGATATCTTGATTTAGGTCTTCAACGTGCTAAATAACCTTAAACAAAATTCCATTAGTCTTCATATCCTTTTCATGACTCCAACCCTTAATCATTTGTATTGACCTTCTTGCATAGTTTTCATAAGACACATGATGATTCCAAAAAGCCTTTATTGCTTCTCATGAATGAATAAGGTATTCATGAAGCATGATGAAATGAAGACACCCCATCTTCTTAAGACACTTAGGATACCATGAATTTAGAAAATTCCCAGATCTCCATCACCTTCCTAGCATGAGACATATTTGATGTTTTTATATTTCTTTTCTTCCTCTACTGACTGGATTTATGTCAAAAACACATGAATTTTATGGAACACATCAAATTTTGTCTTATTCTCAATCATGCAAAACATTCCTCCTAGACTTGAAGACTGATTAGGCATGACTAAGTTTTTATCCTTGACCTTTACTCCATTTATAGTATCTACTTGATCTGGATTCTTGACAACCTTAACTGTACTTGATTCCTCTTTGAATAAATTTTGCATCCATACCTTCTTAACTCCAGGAGAATCAAACTTCTTAACCATCCTTGATTACTCATGGAGAAAAAACCTAGCAATATGACATTCTTCATGCCACTTATAAAAAAAACATCATGTATACCTCTTGACTGATGACAACAATGATTTATTCAATTTCTCCATACTCACTTTATAAGAACCTCCTGCAATCCTTTTCTCTATGACCATATTTATTGCATGCATAATAATAACAATGAAAATAAACTACATACCTCATGGCATTAGGTTGCCTTACTGAATTAAACTTCATGATATTAACCTTCTTTGCACTAGCATCCTCTTTTGTATTTTCAAGACCTGCATTATCACCTCCATATCTTTTTTTGATTTTCCCAATGAATCTAATACCTTTCCTTCCATAATAAGACTTCTACCTACTGAAAATATCATTTGTAGCCTCAGTGCTCTTCTCAAACCTCACATAAAACTTCAACCTGTTGGATACCTATTCTAACTCTTCCTTTAAATACCTCACTTCTGATTCATACCTGATGCATTCATCCTTCTTGGCATTTAGGTTTGTTGTCATAGGATCAAATTAAGATTCCAGATCTTTAAGTATCTGATCATGCTCAACACTCATGCTACTAACATGTTTTTTATAGGCATTGATCTTTGATTCCAATTTCAGGTTCTTCTTTCTATGAAACACCAATTCTTATCTTAATTCTACCTCATCCTCTTCATTATCAATATCATTATAAGAACTATTATCACTAACTTCTACATAATTTTCATCATCAAATTCTAAGGAACACGTTTTGGTCTTCAACTGGTCACACTTGTCTTCCTTTGCTCTCAGACTTGTATATGCATCATCTAACTGATTCTTGAGATCCTTCATGGTTTCTTCATCCTTCTTGGCTTCTTTGAACATGTCACCTTTCAAGGTACATATCTTCTCCTCAAGAACTTTAACTAATGATCTCAACTCTTAGCTTTCTTTTCTCAATTTCTTAGCCATCTTGTTCTTTAAGGATTACCCCAAGATTGTTAAGCTTCCTTCAAAGGCCCTACTCTGATACCAATTATTGGAAGTGCAACCACTTGGGGGTGGTGAATCAATGGGTCTTAAAAAAATTCTTTCACAAAAACTTTAGCATTCATCAAACATCGATTCAACTTAACCATTAAGCATTAATCATGGATTCATTAAGAAACATAACCATGGATGAGAAAATAAGAACATAAATACACTTCAACACTAGATATAAGTGGGAAACACTCAAGGGGAAGAAACCCCACTGAAACAAATATTTATTAGAGTAATGAATCAAATTTAGTTAACCACTAACCCATCAAGGAGAACTAACCCCTAGGTTTAGTGAGGCACCAAACCCACAAGGAAACCAACCCCTAGGTTTAATGAGGCACCTACCTACATGGAGGAACCAACCCCCTAAATGACTCAACACCAACTCAACCAACTGATTTTGTTTTTCACGTCTAAAATTTTTCACCAACAACGGATGATGAAACCTATGAATCTCTAGTTCCTTTTATCTTCTCCAAATATACCTTTCTTCTTATCTCGTTCAAACACTTATTCACCAACCTGATTAGGTCCAATGACCAATCTCTCCAACAATAGCACATAATTTAGAAAATCATCACACACTCTCTTCCCTCTCTTGATGGTCACACAGACCTTCTACACCCCTTCAAGATTCCCTCTTGCTCACACTTTTCCTTACTCACCCCATCCCACCAAATAGGCCAAACAAGTTCCTTTTATACATGACCACATTTCTTGCTTATACTTACAAATCAGGACCTAAAATTTGGACCACACCTTAATAACAACCTATTACACCATCTCTAATGCTCACATTTACATCACCATGCTGAAATCAGTCCAACCAATCTCACTTGGACACCTATGGCTTAATAATAGGTCTAGTACAGACCTAGAAACCATGTCTAAACCATATAGCTACACTCTAAGACACTTGTGAATGTATCTACACATAATCAACATTCTACCCATGCTCTCACCATGTATGTAGATCTTACATACATGTACTCTATCATGACATACATCAACCTGCTGACTAGGCCTCCAAACAAAGCATCTTGACCATGCTTACAACATAAATGTTGACCACCTCATCACTTTTCCACTCTTTTCCACCTACAAGAAACTTCAACACACTTCATGACACACTACAACATCACCACAATATCATTCTGTCACTACATCACCTTTGCAAGCCACCATACCATCCCATCAAACAAATCAACTCAACACATGACACTACCAATCAACCTTCATGTACTTTCTCATTTTGACATTAATGACACCTTAGACATTAATGAAAACACCACATTCATCATCACACTTTGACATCAATTACAACACAATGCCAACATCATCTACTTATCACACCCATTCCTCACAAGACCAAATTCTTAGCTCTCACACTTCCTCTGGGAATCAATATGTTCTCTACTCCTCGTCTACATGACACCATTTCTAGTACATCACTTCATCCCATTCCCCTGTCCACCATGGATCTATTTTTGAGTCCTTGTCCACTTGAACTTATCATGAAGTCACCACACTCAACATATAGCTTATTTTCTCTATCTCCACAATCACATGCTCCACTTATTACCAAATTATGGATTCTATTAGGAATCCTTTCCTCACTTGTCATCCATATCATACAATTCAAATCAATTATCTACATCATCTACCACCTTCTTATATACATATTATCTCTCGTTCATCTAGTCCCTACAAAAAAATTGGATAATCTCATTTTCCTTCACTTCCACATTCTACACACTCCATGTATCACGTTTCTCTTCATCTAGATCGACTTTAAAACACATCCTAATTCTTTTCACATCAATCACTCTCATCAATGACATAAACACACACATCCACACACAACTCAACATCTTTCAAAATAAAATAAAATCTATATATCTTCAAAAATTGCAATAAAACAACACTTGCTCATGGATGTTCTTTCATCACTATTATTCCATTCATTTTCATTCCCATTTCATTCAAACATAATCTTTATTTGGCATTCAAATTTCACTGATGGTTTATCCATATTTTTGTGAACTCTTGATTAGATTGGCATCCATGTTTTGTGAGTCAATAGTATTTACTACAGTCGCTTGAACTTGGTCTCTTCACCACTTGGTAAATTAAGAACAATTGTATAGATCCTATAGATCCACACACTATTACACACTTAACAACTTGATTGTGAAGGCTTTGGGGAATCATTTATTGACATAGATAATGTCGTCTCCAATCTCACTTCCACTCCCTTCATCAATCAACTAGTGGTTCTAAACCCATGTCAAAATAAATCAAGAGAGTTGAATATCATGTCAAAAAAAAATCCAAAAATCAATAATAAAGTCAAAAATCCAAAAAGACAACAGATATTAATAAACTCTCTCTCATGGGTCTTTCTAGTATCTCTATCAGGGATATGGAAACCTAGATAGCAGTAGAGTAGAAATGTTGCAACTAGAATCAAATGCATCTCCATTTGGGGCTATAGGTGCTCCTAGTTGTAGCAAAGAATTGCATGGCTTACAATTTCCTCCATCTCATCAATCACCAATCACCCTTTTTCACTCACACCTACACATTCACGTGTATTTCACTCACTATTTTATGGATCTTCACTTCAAGCAACAATTAAATTTTACATGCACACATAGAGGATCTCAATGAGACACAAGGCTAGTATCACTTGAAGATGATTTTTATACCTTTTTTAAGCTCTTATTTTAAATCACTTATTATCTCATGACTCGTATCCTTCTTAATCATCACATGTTCACCAACATCTTGTTTCCAAATTATACACATACACCCCATTGCATTTTGTTCATTATATCCATGTCATTAGCACACTATAATTGCATTTTATTCCTCTTAGATTGAACATCGTTGGGACGATTCTTTGTTTCCTACAAAATTTTGTATAACCATTCTCATGTAATTTACCTTACAATCATTTGTTTATTACCACATTGAGGGATTGAACCCAATTGACACTAATTTCACACTTACTATAACTTGTATGCACTCTTGTACATATCACACATCAACATTTTTCACATGTCTATGGTTATGGAAACACAATGTGATATTATCCAATCATCATCATTTACTAAGATGCATTTTCTATCATTTATGAACATGCAACTTGTTCATCATGTATTATGTCTGGGAATGCACTACATGCTCCAAAAACCATTACTTTTAGGGGGTATATCAGCCTGAACCCTTCTCATCTATGATTACGAATCTAATCATCACCTATCTTTTTGCATTGACACAATAGTCGTCTACCTCACAAAAGTTAATCTATAAATCCCTTCACAAACTTAGTTAAAGTAGCTCATAATTACATTTGCATGTTCTTAGATATCTAGTCAAAAATAAATAAGCTCGCATGTGTGGAAATCATTATCATAGGTTCTAGATGAACCCACAACATCACGACTTCAATTTTTTTGTTGTATCATACCTATGAAGCACCATACATCCCAAAATGGGAAAAATAGTATAACACTATAAAATACCTTAGCCATTTAAGGTCTCCTCAGAACTAAAAATACAAAAAACAATATATAATATAGATCATTCAAAATTAAATATTTTCACAAAACACCTGAAAACAAGTATCAAAAAATAAGGTTGATTTAAGACATTGATCATAACTTATATCATCTACTCTCATTTACTCATCCTCACCCACTGAAATTTAATGTGTACCTCTCCACCTACCCATTTGCATACCTATGATAATGGATTCTTAGCATCACAACCCTATATGTGTACATTACACCCATATCCATAATCCTAAGTGCACCCTGGGGAACCTATAAAACCACATTCACCTTACTTGGGATCAGTAACATAATTTTGGCTATGTGTATTGATGTCGTTTTTTTCCCAAGAATAGGAAGACATGGCTAAAGACAATCAAGCACCTTGCATAATCATGTATTTCAATGTTTTATATGAATGTTTCTAGTCACGCATGGGACTTGCATGCGAATTGCTCTAAAAAGAGTTATTTCATATGATATCTATGCAAAGAGCTATGACTCTGACAAAAACTATCCAAATCAGTAAGAGTACCATCAATAATCAATAATTATGTCACAATAAAATCTATATTTTAGCTTGGTCCCCTTAAATATCTGAATGGTATATCATTATTTCAAAATTTCATGTTAATTTTTTTGTCTTATGTTCTTATTATCAACCTTAAAACTAGGATATAATAGGTAGCATCTGGGATACCACAAAAAAACTAATTAATGATTTGGATAAGTGTTTCATATAATATTTAGATTTAGATCTTGAATTTTATAGCCTACTTTATTGTGAAAGAACCTATGAATTGTATCACATAGTAGTAATGGTTGTAATGTAAGCCCATTTTATCTAGTAGCATTTATTTATAATTTTATATTATATCAACTAACATATTTGTAAGGGCATAGAAGAGGCCAATATTCCTAGGCATACAGGATGACGAAGCACAAAGTACTTGTAAGAAGTAATAGGTATTTATCTATTTTTAGTAGATTACTAATAAAGGGTTTAGAGTCTATATTGTAGTGGTAGAAGCCATTTGACACTACTGTCCAAAAGTCCAAGAGCTATTAGGATTACCCTATGAGAAATAATTTCCTTTGAGACATTGTGTGGAGGGAAATTGGCCTTTTAGAAGACTTGCCAGTTTTAGATTTGTAACTGTTACCTTATGTGCAACCAACACTTTAATAATACCTAGGAAATTAGAGCTCTAGATGAATAGTGGGAGAAAATTATATGATTATGACTTAAATAATCTATGATTGAGGGATAGAAAAAGTAGTGTGGGATAATTAAAAATTTAAATTTATAGTGAGCTCTTAGGGGTGATTATAATTATATTTGACTTAGTCTTCGTAAAACAACATTTCCAAAATAAATACCTCTAATTGTGACAATGCCTGATTATGAAAAAACTTGACATGTTTCCATGAATCATTTGATTGGGTAGACTGGTCCTTCCATAAATCCACTTAGATCTTGGTGATCCTTTAGGCATAATGCAATAGATATCCATAGGAATAAATAAAAACCTTGAATTTGAAATAGGTGTAGTAATGGAACTAATACCAATATGTAGTGTAATATGTCAATTCTCAAGGAACCATTATATCGATGGTGAGATTTTGATTTATAAAATGCAAAGATTGACTAGTAGCATGAGAGAGCTAGACATTATGTTTGACTATAACTCCTAAATACCGAAAGAACCAGTATATAGGTATTCATTTGGAATAGAGATGGAATTCTTAGATTATTATTTAATGTTGAAAAGACTATGTAATCTATTTCAAAACTTTGTAAACATTTATAATGAATTATAAAATCAACCCAATGTGTGAGTGACTAATTCTAACTCGGGGAGGTAGAGACATCAAACTCGTTTTATAGGGGTATTGATCATCATTGACACAACACGATAAATATTGTGCACTTCCCCTTCAAGTATATTTTTACCATTACTATTATTGATTGAAGTGTTAGGATCATAACGTAAGATTTTCATCTCTCAATTATCATCATTGGATTAGGCCTTTAGTTGGTGCTTCTTTGCATTCAATTGAATTTGAGGACTCGAACTAAGATATTTATTGACGTATTTCTCAATTTATAATAATACTTTTTGATGGAATTTATGAGTACCCCTGAAGACTCTAGAAAAATAGTGTTCCTCAACCTTTATACTTAAGATAGTGATAAAACAACTATTTTCATGGGTTTCAACTCTTTACTCATGGAAACCGTAGATTAATTAATGGAAGGAACATGACCCTCTTTGGTTGGGTAAAAACCTCCATAATAGGAATAAAGTTGTGTGTGGTGTTGAGACATGTTATACTTTTAAGTCTCGATCAACAATTCGTTCAGTGTTCTACTTTCACCTTATTCAATTGCTTTGTATCAAAAACATCTTAAAGGAAAATACAACTAAGGAGGGAAATGAGTTTGATAATGTTGCAAGGATTTGGGGTAAAAGTGCTAAATCAATGTTTTTAATGTTTCTTCTTTTATCTAAATCTTGTTTAATATAAAATATGACCATACTGATGCATCAAATGAGAACCAATTGGTGCCATCAAGTAACTAATGGATCTGATTGTAGTAAAATTAAGGTAAATTGAGATTGAATGTTTTTACTTAATTTGTTCGCTGTTGCATTTGAAGGTAGAGCAATCACTTACCCATGCAGAAGTGAGAGAACAGGTTTTCAAAAAGTATATTTAATTGGGTGGAATAACTGACAAACATCCCATTTTTTGTAGGTTTTTCGAATGGAAATTTTTATGAAAACCACTTATAGTTAATTTGAGCTTCAAACAGCCTTATTGATTAAATAATGATTCTTTAAGAGGTAAGTGCACCAAGTTGGGGGGGCAAAAGGGGGTCTTAAGTGGACGCATTTTTCTGAAAAATAAAAAACTTCAACTTGTATGAGTTTTTCAAAATAGTTACACTCAAAATTGGAAGATGTTGTAGAAATATGAATCGTAGCATTTTGAGTCTAGTTTCTAAGCTACTAAATTTTATTGAAAATAGATTATGTTTAAGTGGGTCAAATAACTAAAACACCAACATGTGCTTGTGTTTTTCTTAAAAAACATTATAGAGTGACTTTCATGACCCCCCACCATTTTTTTGTAGCACCATTTAGTATTTTTGAAAACCCTTTGGTAGAAAGGTAGCTAGGAGCATCTATTTTGTCTAAGAATTTTTTTTAGATTTTTTAGCGAATATTTTTTTATTTATGATTTTTCTAGTACAAAAATTTTACAATGTTTTGAAAAATAACGGAGCTCCAACCTGTGCCCCCCCCCCCTCGCTAACTACCTAAAAATATCAAAAATTAGATTTTTTCTAATTTTTAATATGTATAGAATTATGCCTAGTTTGTGCTAGTATAATTTTTTTTCAATTTCGATGAACCAAAAAAATCATACACGATGAAAGATAGACATATTTAAGATAATAAACTTCAAAAAATAGCTATAAAAAGGCATAGTTAGAAAATAAATAATATGGAAACCTTATATTAGTCAGAAAATTTTAAAAATTATATTTTAGAAAGAAGAAAATTTTCTCTACATCGTGGTATAATTTTTTTTAAAACAAATATATTGTTTTATGCTGATTTAGCATGGAGGAAGTGGATTTTTACATTTTCCTGCAAAAAATGACGTTGTTTGGGATGTGTTTGTGCAGGTCCATGCCTCAGGCTTGGGGATCCAAACTAGATCCAAAGCCTTGAGGCATGGCTTGGAAAAAGAGAAAAACGTACAAAAATGTATGCATAACATAATATCCAGTTGTTGTAAATGCGTATGTGTTCTTCATAGTATAAACATTATATGCTTTTCAACTGACATGTTCTATTTACAAAATAAATGTTTAAGTATAAGTTTTTTGTTTATTGGAATTTTTATATTTTCATTTTTCTTATACTTTACATTTATTTTAGTAAATATAAGAAATTAGGGTCACTCTGCACCTTATGGAACTAGGCTCACAACTCCATAAGTCATGGTTTAGGAGATAGTTTTTTTTAGTATAACCTGGTCAATACATAGGTAATTTTTAGGATTTCAACATTCAACCTAACTATTTTAGCCTTTAAATTCTAAAATAAAAAAAACCCTAAACCTTAAACCCTAAACCTTGAGCCTAACCCTAAACCCTAAACCTTGAACCATGATCCCTAAAAAACCTAAACCCTAAACCCTTGTAACCCTTAATGACCCCTAAGCCTTAACCCTAAACCTTAAACATTAGCAACCCTAAACCCTAAACCCTAAGCCTTAAGAGCTAAATGCATAAGCCCTAAATATATGTCTAAAAATAAATGAAACCCTAAACCCTAAACCATGAACCCTAAATAAACAATGAATCCTAAACCCTAAAAACTTGTTAAGAACCCTAAACCCTGAATTTTTCCAAAAATATTTTTTACATGGAAAATATATTGCCTCAAACCATAATGCCCTAAACCCTAAACATTAAACACCTATTAAACCTAAGTTTAAGGCCTAATTAGGCTCTAAACCCTAAACCCCTGATACACCTAAACTTAAACCCTAAATCCTTAACCAGTTCTTGGAACCATAAACAACTAAACCTAAAATACATAAACCTAAATGATTAAACCCTAAACATAAATCTTAATAAACCCTAAGGTCATCTAAACCATTAATGTGAAATACATGCAACCCTTGACCTTGGTTTGAATTGGTTGATCCCTAAATCACTAAAGACCGGTTTCTAGTACCTATCACACCTAAAACCTAAGTTCCGAATGAAGCCAAACCCTGAAATTGGGTCTTTTAGCCATGAACCATGAACCATAAGGCCTAATAGACTTAGAAAACATTTAGTAAGTGGTTCCTAATGTTTGAAAAGACCTAATCATGAAGGCCACAGAAGACTATTTTGCAAATTAACCCTGTTTGAGTGAATTAAACCTTTAAAGTCCCTATGAATATATGGTCACTTACAACCATATTAATCTAGTAATGAATGGCGTGTTCATTCTTTACTCAATATTTTGCACCCTTTGATTCTCTATGGATAAAACCTAATTTTGATGTTTAATGATGCTTAAGAATGTATCGTATATATGCAACCCTGATTATAAACCCTAAAGACCTAAACCCTATTGGTAGTTGTAAGACTGAAAAGGTGTAATCGTACCAAAGAAGGTTTTACATTGAAGGTAGCCCTAAACCTTAAACCCTTGAACCATCAAGCCCTAAATATGGATGGTTCATGATGTTCAATGAGTTTTGTTTTTGAAAAAATTCATTTGACCTAAAAACTTGGTGAAGAATTCACTTTGAGCAATTCCAAGAAACTAAATTGTTTATAAGATGCTAGAAGAAAGTAAATTGAATAAGCATCTTCCTATCAGTTTTGTGGCAACATTTTATGGTGACAAACCATCAAAATTACCACTAAAAAGTTTCTGTATCATTGAAATTGAGTCATATAGATTTTACTTGTAGGGTTGATTCTATTTCTAATATAGACCAGTATGGTACCAAGCCAAGATTGGTGCTCACTTGGAAATTATTAGGGTTGGTGCTCCACAATCAATAAGGTTGAAAGCAATTCACCAGAATAACTTTACATAAAACCTTTGCAAATGGAGGTTTAAGATTAGAACAAAATGAGAAAATATATAATATATTATTATGGAACTCAATGAAATAAAATGAGAATGGGACTCTAGTGCAAAATAGGCATGGAATAACAATCTAAGAACCAGTCAAGGTCGTAATGCATGATCAAGGTTAATTTGTAATGAATCAAGGAATGGTAACTAGTCATTGAAAGAACTAGTCAAGACCATAGATTTAGGAGAGAACTAGACATCAATGAGGATCTAGTCAATCCAATAATAGATCAAGTGTGAATGTCCTCGTACCATAAATTTATAAACTATAGGTTAACCCTAGATAATATCCCCCTAATATCTAAATAAATAAAATGAAATATCCACACACATAAGTGATTGAGGATAAATACAATAAAGGTAAATAAAGTACCTAGGAGTGAACATGAGCTAATGGGGTTGTAATTATTCAAGCTTGTAATACCAACTCTGAAAACATAAACCATCTAAGTGGTTCCTCAGATTTGTTTAGAGAGAATTCATGAAAGTAAAGAATTTTCCATGTCTTGGAAAAGTCAATCAAATCCTAAAGTCTGATCGAGTGCAATTAGGCCTTTACGAGTACTAATCAAGGTAATGGTCAATCTAATGCTTTGCATACCTGATCAGGTGAATGAATTATTTCATGCTTTAAAGATTGAATCAATCTCTCTTCAAAATATCCATAGATGACCTTGAGGTATCTTCATTTCTCTCATTTTATTATTATTTATATTTATTCAAGTAAGAAGAAATATTTGTAGTACTTCTGAGGTTGATGTCGCATTTAGAAATAAGGTTGTTCTAAGAAGGGTGAAGACTTCTTTTTTACCATGAGCCCAAATTGTCTTTAAGCATATAATATTCATCTAGAATAACATTCCTTCAGATCTATTCCACTTAATCAACTATAAAAAGAGGTAAGAAATTAGCAAAAAAACGTAATATATTACCTTCAAAGACAAGATCTTTGAAAAGATAGAACCAATTATTAATAAACATGATCAATTGCAAGGGTTGAACCTTCCGAAACACTTGAAAAAGTAAACCCTAAACTTACAATCAAACCAAAATTCATAAACTCTAGAAATTACAACCCTAGGGAACCCTGGTCCTAATCTTTAACATCATTAAACCCTTGGTTTTATTCTCAACTAAAAAATGCCTAAATCCTAACCCTACCTACTTAAATTTGTAACCCTAAACCCTGAATTTTTTCCCTTCAAAATAACCCAAACCTTAAACACTAGTGAGCCAAAATTTGTCCTTATTTCTATAAAGCCTAAAAAAACTTAAACTCTAAGTCCTAGAACTGTTCAACCCTTAAAAAATAATGATAAGCCCTAAATTTTAAATCACTATTAAAAGGAATAGTTCCCCCTGGAAGTATGTTTAACGCCCTAAGCCAAAACCCCTAAACGTTTTTTGCTTCATGAATATTTAATAATCAAATTATATTCCCTAAACCCTGAAACCCTCAACATTTCAACCCTTAAACCCTAAACCCTCAATTGTCTATAAAGTTTTAAGTTATGGTCTTCCTAATGCTTGAGTATCATAAACCCTTAATTACATAAAATTTTAAGGCCTAAGTTTGAACCTACTAAGACCTTCCCTAAATGCTAATATTAAACTAAATTGCATTATAATTGCACATTCATGTTCCTTGAACTATAAACCCTTGAACTCTAAATGATTTTAACAAACTTAATCTTTATCAAAATTTTGGGCCTTTAATAATTATAAACCAAAATTTATAAAGGCTATAACCTTTAATTAATTTCAAACCCTATAGGACTATAATGGGATTCAAGTCCTACCTGTTAGCCCTAAACCCTATCAAGATTTGAGCTACTAAATGTAATTAGTGATCTTGGTTAAACCCTCACAAATCATGACTCTAGAAATAGTCATTCAACAGAGACCATGGATAAAAAATAGTGTTTTCATTGATCAAATCATTTAGTTTTTACAAAACTACTTCCTTGAAGAAAAGACTAAACTAGTTATTTTGTAATTTTGTAGTTAATTTAACTAACTTCAGAAATAACAATGCTTACAATGAAAAATTACAAATAATCATTACTTCAAGTTAGACATAAGGACCTTAATCTTACAAAATTCCAAGGCATCATCCATAAGAGACATCTATATTTGTAAAAATTATCAATTTGATTCCATGAAATAGCATAATTTTGATCCAAGCTATGGGAATCTAATAGATCTTTAATTTTAGCACATGTTATTAAGAATGTTTCATTTTATTAATACTATATTAATAATATTTATTAAGATTTTAAATAACCCTCATTAATAATAGATTAGTGTTGATACACCTTAATTTTCATAAATCTCACAAACCTCATTTTTTCATTAATATTTAATTTGACAATCAATTAAGAGGACAATCATAAAATGTGTGGTTCCTTTGTGATGGTTAACATAATATTTTTTTTTCAACATCATATTAACATTGTTTAAATTATATTTTTACCTATATAAATAATGATGGTAAAAGATAAATTTAAAATTAAAATATATTTTAGACATTTAAAATGACCTAAAAAATGTCTATACGACTTTGAAATCAAATACCAAAACAATATATAAGCCCAACAGTTTTAGTGTTTGTATTTTCTAAATTGTTATACAATTCTTTTAGTAACCAACATTAGATTTTGAAAGCATCTTCTAGACGTATAACATATATTTTGATGGGGGGCCAAAAGGGGGTCTTAAGTGGACGCATTTTTCTGAAAAAAAAAAACTTCAACTTGTACGAGTTTTTTGAAATAGTTACACTCAAAATTGGAAGATGTTGTAGAAATATGAATCGTAGAATTTTGAGTCTAGTTTCTAAGCTACTAAATTTTATTGAAAACGGATAAGTTTAAGTGGGTCAAACAACTAAAATACCAACAGATGCTCCTGTTTTTGTTAAAAAACATAATAGAGTGACTTTCGTGCCCCCCACCATTTTTTGAGCACCATTTAGTATTTTTGAAAACCCTTTGGTAGAAAGATAGCTAGGAGCATCTAGTTTGGGCTCCATTTTTTTTAGATTTTTTTAGCGAATATTTTTTTATTTATGATTTTTCTAGTACAAAAATTTTATGTTTTGAAAAATAACGGAGCTCCGACCGTGCCCCCCCTAACTACCTCAAAAAATATCGAAAATTAGATTTTTTTTTGAATATGTATAGAATTATGCCTAGTTTGGGCTAGTATAATTTTTTTTAATTTCGATCACCCAAAAAAAAGATACACCATGAAAGATAGACATATTTACACTTCAAAAAATAGCTATAAAAAGGCATAGTTAGAAAATAAATAATATGGAAACCTTATATTAGTCAGAAAATTTGGAAAATTATATTTTTAGAAAGAAGAGACTCTGCTCTACGTCGTGGTATAATTTTTTTTAAAATGGATCGATTGTTTTATTTTGATTTATCATAGAGGAAGTGTCATTTTTACATTTTCTTGTAAAAACTCGTTGTTTGTTGTGTTTGTGCAGGTCCATGCCTCAGGCTTGGGGATCCAAACCGGATCCCAAGCCTTGAGGCATGGCTTGGGAAAAGAGAAAACACAAAACGCGTACATGTTACATAACACGTACATGTTTTTCTTTGTTTTATATATTGTGGCCCCCCAACGTCCCTTTCATCTCTTTCATGGGAATTCTGCAAACATTCTGTTTTGTCTGCAATATTCTCTACATTCTTGCACGATTTTTTAGTATTTCATTTTGTCCCCTACCCCACTAGTTGATTTTTTCTAATCATGGGCGATAAACGTCGAGCTAAGGACAAGAGGAAAGTCAAGAATAAGACACCAGAGCAATTGGAAGAGAAGAGAATAAAGAAATTGAAGAGAATGCAAAAACTTTTAGCAGGGCAAGGTACATCCACTATATCAAATGTAGCTAATGTATTAGAAAATTGGGATGAAATACATAATGAAAATGTAGAGAATAATGATTTTGCAATGAATAATGATATTGAATTGAATGATAATGTTGGTATGGATGAATAAATTGATATGAATCCAATTGTTGAACCCTTACTTGAGAATCCAAATGTTAACCCCAAAATTTGTATGAAAACACTGAATGAAGAAAGTAACCTTGTAAATGAATCTTCACCTCTAAGAACACCTCCTTCCATTTCACGAAGAAAACCAATTCACTTAATTGAAATTGATGAAAACATTATAAAACCAATGCCTAACAAAATGTCTGAAAGAAATGCGAGAAGAAAAGCTAGTGGAATTTGGGATAATTACTTTGAGAATTTAAATGACACACAAAGATGTCAATTATTTGTTTCATTGATGAAATTAATTAAGATGAGACCTATAATGAAGACCCTGGGGTTAAGAACATCTAATGTTGTTGATCAAAATGCGTCAATTGTTGAAAACATACATAAAGCATACCAAACTGTAGGTGGCAAAAGACACACCAAAGATAGTAATGCTACACGACGTGCACTAACTAATTGTATAGTAAGTGATAAAATAGTTAATAAATGCTTGATTAGAAAAACAAGCAGTGCTTTGAAGCTAAACAGAAAAACACTAATGAAAGCAATAGAGAGACGTAAACGTCTTGAGTTAGTCAATAACACTGACTATTGGGATTTCTCTAGCAGACTTCCACGAAAAGACAAGAATACATCTGATATTCTAAAAGAATTAATTGTAAAATTTTGGAATGAGAACACAAGGGTGTCACCGAATAGAAGAGATACAGTAAAAAGAAGAATAGGTTCTCGTAATCGTGAATTGTGTGTGTAAAACATTTCTTAGATATGACTCAAACAGAATTGTTCTCTAAGTTTAAAAATGAAAATCCACAAATTAACATTAGCCAAAGATTCTTTGAAATGAGCAAACCCTTTTATGTGAAAATCAATCACTCACGTACCACTTGTTGTTGCAGGCATCATGTTGAATTTTCAATGCATTATGATGTTTTTTGTCAAATACGTAGTGTTTTGCATACTGACATCATGTTGCAGGAGTGTGGAATAAATGTCCCACAAAAATCTTCAAGGGAATTTATTCCGACAATATTTTGTGAAAAATCAACAAGACAATTTTTTTATAACAAAGCATGTTTGGATGGAACGTGCAATGTATGTGGTGGCTTGCCAAATCTGAAAAGTTGTATCCACGAGGAGAGTACATATTCAATAGGAAAATAATTGGTTGATTTCACCAAATATAAATCGGTGGCATATCAATTAAAAGATGGAAAAGAATCTAAGAGGTGTGAGCTTGTTACAAAACAATTACCTGTATCAGAATATATGGTCAAATTCAGAGAGGAAATTTTTTATGAGTATGCAAGGCACACACATAGAGCTCGATGGTTGGATGAACAATTCAAGTTAAGCAAGGACACATTCCCACTTGGTACTATTGTTTCAGTAGTTGACTTCGCAGAGAATTACACATTGCAGCCACAAATGGAGGTTCAGTCTCAATATTATAACTCAGTGCAAGTTTCTATTTTCGTGCATATAACATTCATGCACTCTCCTGAAAGCACTGAGCAAGATCAAAAAATATTAAGAGAGTATCATTTCTACATCAGTGATGATCGGACACATTCTACAGAATATGTACAAGGGTGTTTCCAGGTGTTTTATGCGAACTTGAATGAGAGGAACATTAGTTTCGATCAACATTACATTTGGTCAGACAACTGCACATCACAATTCAAGAATGCACAGATGTTTTATTGGCTAAGAAGGATGCACAAAGAAACAAATGTACAACATATCTGGAGTTTTACTGAGGCAGGGCATGGAAAAGGAGAGCATGATGGTGCAGGAGCATGTGTGAAAAGAGCACTTGCAAGAGAAGAGTTAAAGTTCAAGGATGGTGCTAAATTTACAGATGCAAAAAACATTGTTGATTGGTGTGTCAAGAATATGGTCCATGAATCTCAAGAGAGATCAATGGTTCATAGATATTTTTGGTTGATAGAGCAACAACATCTGACAAACTTTGAAGATTGTATGACAGTTGCAGGATCAAGTGATATGCACTCATTCCGTAGTTCAGATGCAAATGCTTGGACTATTTATACTAGGTGCATGACATGTTTTTGTATATCATGCATTGATTTTGTGTGGAATGAATGTGAGTCACAACAGTGGGTGGATGAATGGACTTGTAGACCTCTAATTCCACTCGACACACATCAAGTTCCATGAGCATTACAACTTGCAGGGTCTTCAGATCAAATGACAACATCACCTGACTTTGACCAAGTCTCTGATTTAGTGCAACAAGGTACATACATATATGTACATGCCATGTTTTAGATTTATAAATTATTAAATGGTCAACTCTTAATGTATTTATAAATTGACTGAACAGTTTTACTTTGTGATACATAGGGCACGTTTTTGTAGTTATTGCGATGGAATTTAACAAAGAGGGAACAACTACTTCTTATCTCGTTGTGTAGAGGGGAAAAAAATTTGACTTCCACAGTCATTGATGGTGAAGACCTTGAGTATCCCACTGGATTAGTGGTAGTCACTGGAACTTAGCTTCGACGATATCCTATCAAAAAATCAAACATTTGGTTGTTTGAAGACTATGAAGTACATCGGAAGATACTTCACTATTCACATTTGGTCCTTGCAACAAATATTAAATTGATCAAATATCGAGGTCGGCCATCAAACAAAAATCTGTGGAAGGTTCGTGAATCAGATCATGAAGCAATTCTTGCTACTGTCAAGAATAGAGTTGATCCTTGCGGTTCATTGGATTGAATTTGCAAAGGTATGTTCTTCATGAATTTAATTTGAATATTTACTTAAATGATTTTGTTTAAATTTTGTATGATTTAAAATTCTATTTAATTGCTTACTAACATGTTTATGTAGGTTAGTGGTGCCAAAAAAGCTTCCACCTTCACGTGGTTGGCACTGTCAGTAGAGAATTTATTATTCTCGAAGCCAAGTGAAGCTAAGAAAAATTAAATATTAGAAAGGAACAACAAACAAAAATTCTCATTTCACCACCTATATTGTAAAAATATCTTATTAAAATTCTCATTTCACCACCTATATTGTATGAACCACCTATATTATTCAGGTGATTGGCAATGGACAACCTTACACTGACTCAGTCTGAATGGAGATGGAGAAAACCATGAGAGGCTTTTGTAGTGGGCCCACGACGTGGAGCTTCAGATCTGACACAACATCTCTAGGTGCCACATAAGTCCAAGAAATCACCTGTCTGAAGATATGGAAGATATGGCGTGTTTGGGCCTCAAGGCTCTTAAGCGACTACACCTGGACGGGGTAGCCCAAAAGCACGGGGAGCATAGGGAACCAAAAAAAATGCTCCACTAGTGTTCACCAGGCCACCCCAACGTGTTGGCATAGTTGGTTTGGTCCCACGAGCTTCCGTTTGCAAACTACAGCCTCTGGCAGCCCTACACTGACTCAGACTGCACTATTTCTCACGTTTACAAAACAATAGGACAGCGAGAGAACCGAATGGAGATGGAAAAACCACAAGAGGATTTCGTAGTGGGCCCTGACATGGAGCTCTTGGATCTAACGAGACATCTCTAGGTGCCATGGAGTCCGAGAAATCACCCGTCGAAGATATAATGTTTTGGCCTCAGGGCTCTTAAGAGACTACGCCCGAACGAGGTAGCCCGAAAGCACAGGGAGCATAGGGAACCAAAAAAAATCCTCCACTAGCATTCACCAGGCCACCCTGACATGTTGGCGTAGTTGGTTTGGTCCCACAACTTCCGTTTGCAAACTACAACATCTGGCAGCCCTACACTGACTCAGACTGCACTATTTCTCACGTTTGCAAACAATAGCACAATGAGAGAACCGGATGGAGATGGAGAAAACCACAAGAGGATTTTGTAGAGGGCCCCAACATGGAGGTCTTGGATCTGATGAGACATCTCTAGGTGCCACGGAGTCTGAGAAATCACCCGTCAAGATATGGCGTGTTTGGGCCTCAGGGCTCTTAAGCGACTACGCCCGGACGAGGTAGCCCGAAAGCACGGGGAGCATAGGGAACCAAAATGAAGCCTCCACTAGCATTCACCAGCCACCCCGATGTGTTGGCATAGTTGGTTCGGTCCCACGAGCTTCCGTTTGCAAACTACAACCTCTGACAGCCCTACACTGACTCAGACTGCACTATTTCTCGCGTTTGCAAACAATAGGACAACGAGAGACCCGAATGGAGATGGAAAAAACCACGAGAGGATGTTGTAGTGGGCCCTGACGTGGAGCTCTTGGATATGACGAGACATCTCTAGGTGCCACGGAGTCTGAGAAATCACCCGTCGAAGATATGGCATGTTTGGGCCTCAGGGCTCTTAAGCGACTACGCCCGGACGAGGTAGCCCGAAAGCACGAGGAGCATAGGGAACCAAAAAAAATCCTCCACTAGCATTCACCAGGCCACCCCAATGTGTTGGCATAGTTGGTTTGGTCCCACGAGATTCCATTTGTAAACTACAGTGTCTGACAGCCTTACACTGACTCAGACTGCACTATTTCTTGCATTTGCAAACAATAGCACAGTGAGAGAACCAGATGGAGATGGAGAAAACTGTGAGAGATTTTTGTAGAGGGCCCTAACATGGAGGTCTTGGATCTGACGAGACATCTCTAGGTGCCACGGAGTCTGAGAAATCACCCGTCGAAGATATGGCATGTTTGGGCCTCAGGGCTCTTAAGCGACTACGCCCAGACGAGGTAGCCTGAAAGCACAGGGAGCGTAGGGAACCAAAAAAAATCCTCCACTAGCATTCACCAGGCCACCCTGACTGTGTTGGCATAGTTGGTTTGGTCCCACGAAGCTTCTGTTTGTAAACTACAGCATCTGGCAGCCCTACACTGACTCAGACTGCACTATTTCACAGTTTGCAAACAATAGCACATCGAGAGAACCAGATGGAGAGGGAGAAAACCATGAGAGGATTTTGTAGAGGGCCCTGACATGGAGCTCTCAGATCTGACGAGATGTCTCTAGGTGCCACGGAGTCTGAGAAATCACCCGTCGAAGATATGGCGTGTTTGGGCCTCAGGGCTCTTAAGCGACTATGCCCGAACGAGGTAGCCCGAAAGCACGGGGAGCATAGGGAACCAAAATGAAGCCTCCACTAGTGTTCACCAGGCCACCCCGATGTGTTGGCATAGTTGGTTTGGTCCCACAAGCTTCCGTTTGCAAACTACAACCTCTGGCAGCCCTACACTGACTTAGACTGCACTATTTCTCACGTTTGCAAACAATAGGACAGCGAGAGAACCAGATGGAGATGGAAAAAACCATGAGAGGATTTCATAGAGGGCCCTGACATGGAGCTCTCAGATCTGACGAGATGTCTCTAGGTGCCACAGAGTCTGAGAAATCACATGTCGAAGATATGGCGTGTTTGGGCCTCAGGGCTCTTAAGCGACTACGCCCGGACGAGGTAGCCCGAAAGCACGGGGAGCATAGGGAACCAAAATGAAATGCTCCACTAGCATTCACCTAGCCACCCCGACATGTTGGCATAGTTGGTTCGGTCCCATGAACTTCTGTTTGCAAACTACAGCCTCTGGCAGCCCTACACTGACTCAAACTTCACTTTTTCAATAATAGGAAAACGAAAGAACTTGATGGAGAGGGAGAAAACCACAAGAGGATTTCGTAGAGGGCCCTGACATGGAGCTCTTGGATCTAACGAGACATCTCTAGGTGCCACAGAGTCTGAGAAATCACATGTCAAAGATATGGCGTGTTTGGGCCTCAGGGCTCTTAAGCGACTACGCCCGGACGAGGTAGCCTGAAAGCACGGGGAGCGTAGGGAACCAAAAAAAGCCTCCACTAGTGTTCACCAGGCCACCCCAATGTGTTGGCATAGTTGGTTTGGTCCCATGAGCTTCTGTTTGCAAACTACAGCATCTGACAACCCTACACTGACTCAGACTGCACTATTTCACCCGTTTACAAACAATAGGACAACAAGAGAACCAGATGGAGACGGAGAAAACCGTGAGAGGATTTCGTAGAGGGCCC